>JAACJT020000064.1:9672675-9687770 GCA_009936485.2 Gymnarchus niloticus | reverse complement strand
TGGCTCGTAGTCAAATATAGCCACTCCGGTGGTCTCACTTCCTGTTCCAGCTGTTGTAGGTACTGAAAACATATGACTAAATAATTGGGATTATGCAAATAAAACATAACTAAATATTAAATGTATATTAAATTTTCTTGACAACAATTAATGAAAAATAAGAGTTCTGCTTCAAAGAACAAAGTCAAAAAAAGGTAAGTGTTTTATCCCCTCTCTTAACATATTGAAATATCTAGAAACTGAATACTAAGAATGTGGTGACATCTCTATTTAGTGCAACTTTCACCTTAAATTACTGCAATGTCTTTTACTGTTCATCTACTGTCCCTGAAAACCCACCCATAATTCAACAGATTTAGTCAGTCGACTGATCCGCAGGCTATCTTGGGCGGGCCTTTTCTTTGCTTTACCTGCAATTAGTGGCTTAAGAGTTCTTGTCACTGGCAGCCCCTTGCCGATTGGAGCATTCACAAAGTCAAGGAAGTCAGCATCTGGGTGACAGGCATACAGATTGGCTGCCTTGCAGGAGTCAATCACTGAGCCTCCGCCTACTGCCACATACACATCAAAGTCACCCCTCTTTGCAAAGTTGATGGCATCCCTGAAGCTGAGGAGCAGGAGCCAAGGGTCATCACAGCACTTTGGCCTGGCAAAGGCTAGTATGTGAGCAAGAGGCAACAGTGCTAACCTGGAATCTGTGGGCTCCACCCGCACCTGGTCATAGCATGTGAATGTAATGCCATGCTTTGCCATTGAGTCCAGTGCTGCCTTGACAGGTGGAAGGCGGGACACAGTCTTGTCTGTCATCAGACACACATTCCGTGCACACAGATTCTGAAGGTCCTGCACCCCACACACATACACAAGTTAGCATGACAACTGTGTATGCAGTGTCACACCTTTCTGGTGGGATATTTTTAAAAAGTATAACAATTTGTATAACATCCCTACACACTGAAATGTTTACGTTCTGTTGCAATCTTTATTTTAGGGATGTTTGTAGTGTGTAAAATAACTGATATTTTTGCGATATTAAATCCGATTAGAAGAACATATATTATAAAGATTTTCTAATACAGACATCCCTTACCATGCCAATTTCTCTAGTAACTCCTAATCCATATCTAATGTTTGAGCTCGCCATCTGAAAGACATGGAGAGAAGTTGTGGAGCCTGTACATCGTTTTCCTGCGGATTGCACAGGCTAAGGTAACTGGAGCAGTACCTCAAAGGCATAATCGGTTGTTCTGCTGTCCGATGCATGCCCGGAAACTACAAAACAATTTAATTAGCCAGGTAATTAACAATAACTGCAGTAATAAGAAAAAACAAATGCATCTCAATTTAAATTATAACATGCACATTTCTCCAATACGTTTTGAGAAGTGGTGTATCCCGTAAGACATTAATTATTTGCATAACTTACCTTGGTGATATGTCTGAGAATGAGCAGGACATCTACACCTGGAAAAGAAATACGTATTCCATTCCCGACTGAAGAAAGAAGTTAACAGATAACCAGACTACAGTAACCCTGCCTTTAACCATTCTTTGACTTTGACGTTTCTGCCGATAAGCCACCTATTCTAATGGCTTCTTATACTAAGTAAATAAGCACACATTTTTCAAAGCAATTCAACTTACGCAGCTCTCTCAAGTTGCCTAAGCAAATTAACCACACGATCGCGTCCTGCCATCGCAGAAATGCTGCAAGGTCGACCTCCAATCCCTGCCCCGAGTGACTACAAACGCTTTGGATTGTGGGAAATCGAGTTCTTTGAGTTTGCGGCTGCGTGTCAAATTGAATGTCACTAGTGATGCGACAAACCAGGCTCCAAAACCCGTGTTGGGTGGGAGTATCTTGATCTAACCAATCAATGCTAGCTCTAAATGAGGCGTCTGAACCCGTGGTGGGTGGGAGTATCCCGAACTACTAATCAATGCTGGCGATTGGTTGTTCAGGATATCGTCTCCCACCACGGGGTTTGAAGCTTCATTGGTCCCATCAATGTCACTATCCAGTACTTACTGTTATGTCGTCATAGCACATTTCTATTACTGCAGGACTAGACAGCAGTAAGTGAACATGTTCCAGTAAAGACTCAGGCGTAAGTTTTCTTGATTGCTTTCAATGAAGAAATTCATTCGTTGTAAAAGACAAGCAAACTGCAAGACTCGGCGTATAAAGAACAGACGCAAACCGTAGTCTTGGTTAAGAATGCCGAGTTTACTTTTCACATTCATGAAGGGATTTACGATGTCACGTGACCATAAACATTAGCAGTACCTGACTCATCCGGTAGATGGCAGCATATCTTAACAACAACAACAATAACAAAATCTTTATTTCTTCATTTTAAAGTGGATAGGCACTTTCTTAAGAAAGATATAACAGCTGCACAAAAGACTCCAACATGTAATGCTACAGACCCGGGGAAGCTCACAACAACAGTGGATAGATTTTCAAGTCCAAAATTTTATTTTTTTTTTTGTAAAACTGGCTTACTGTAAAAGCAAGTGTACTCTCTTGGCTAACTCGTTAAATAGGTCTCCGTTCAGTTACAAACACAAGAAATTAAGCTCTGTTGTATTTCCTAGAGGGAATTGTTAAACCAGGTCTAACAGACATGGTGGTAGTACGTAAGTCCAGTTTGAGTCGAGTTGCAGTTTCTCTATTCAGACTCAGGTACTTCAAATTCCTGCAACTTGCACTTCATAGGTTTAATAAACAGTAAACAAACTGCAAACTTATTAGGTAGTGAATGATAATTAGAAACAAATTACTGCAAAAAAAATCCACAGCATTCAGTTACAAATTTGCCTGCCAGTCAGGTTCCTCACACACCACATCATGCATAGCTTAGTAACCCTGTTGTGATCACAATGAGAAACTGCAGATTTATCTGGCAGTTATTTTGCATGAACATGATCATTAAGTGTCCCAACTGTAAGGGCTAACAAGGTGTTCACCCAGAGTACATCAACTTAGAACAATGTCACTCTGGCTGTACTGCCATACATGTTAACTTAACTACAGCGAAAACTGCAAGATGTGTGATGGAAAACTTGTATTTTTTGGTGAAAACAGCGAGACTAAAAACTACACTGTCATAATGCATCTTCTCTTTCCTTTTTCCTCTGGTTGCTGTTTTATTAGCTATTTTTGAGTGTGACACTGTTCTGTTACCGACATTGAATTAACACCAGTGACAGAGTTACTGTTCTGGACAGCAAAGATTTTGTCATGGTTTCATTCAGCTACCACCTGTAAATTAACAAGAGGAATCTAAGGGGATGGGCATAGCTAGGATTTATGTAAGAATCTTATTACGTTCACTTATTACACTCTGTGGCACATCGTCATATTGCCAATAAAGCAAAGTGTTCTTGTTTAGTTTAAGTGCATCACAACCCATGACATAGCAGCAAATGTTAAAGACTGTGAGTCTCATGGGTAAGACGGGAGACTCGACATGTATGTACTGGGCATTGGTAACTTTCATTGCATTGTCTGAGCATTGAATGGACGGTATGTGGCTCTGTAGATTAGCTCTCCATGCCTGTGATTGTTGCTGGTTCAAAATCTTGAGGAGGCCCTTAATCTCAAAACTGCTGTCTGACCCCAAGCCTGCTATCGCCTGTGTTTCGCTCAAAGAGAGCGAGACAGAATATGTGAAAGACACATTCCAATTTACAGCATGAAATGCTGCAAATAAAGGATTAATTCAAAATTTGGCCACTCTTATCTAGCTAGTTATAGTTTTGATCTGGCACGTTCTTGTATTTTCTGTAGTGAAGAGTGCTGCTTTTCCCCTATGCAGCTGCCACACGAGAAACGCTAGAGTGACCCAGACCTGTGTAAGATACATTTGTGCTTTACTTAATTTGATGTCTCATTCCATTTACGTAGGCTAAGGTTCATTACTGTTAAATTTTAATTGCAGCTCACACCTTAACATCAGCAATGTTTTTGTAAATGCTTTAAAATTACATTTCTCTAAAAGAAGTCATTTAAAGGTTACTCATTTCACACAACTGAGTTATAATGTATTTTAATGCTATTTCCAACTGATATAAAGGTTACCAAGCTCTGGGAATTTATGACTGCCTATAAGTTGTAATTATTCATGAGATTTGAAATAAAAAGTTTTCTTTCCACATGTGTGGACAATGAAAACAGAGATAGTGGAATGGAATTTGTCTATGGTTTGCTTGTTATTGTATTTTGACAACAGTTAATGAATTCTGAAATATTTGGATGGTATGCTTGTGTGATTTTGAAAACCACTGGTCAGTTTAATATTTAATGACTTGAGTCATTGACTTGAGTGATCTGTTGGCATTATCTCTTAGTTACCGTATTACCTATAGGCTTATTTTGATAGTGCCAGTAAGGTTTCTTGGCCGTGCATCTTGTACTATTATCAAGTCATGTGAGTGAAGCCATATGTCATGTGATTGAAGCCATTCAGATACCTTATTTTCAAACTTACAACCATAAATCATTACAACATGGTCCTGCTGAGAACATTACCTACCAGACTTACCATGGAAATGTATTTATGATTCATTACAATGCACCCAAGTTGCTTTATTTGTGTTTATAGCTTGTTTATTTTTAAAATGAAGATAATCATAGCTGATGTTTTGAACATTGAGATTGGGGAGAAATAATGTGGCCAATGACATCTAATGTCCTCACCCCCAGACCCCCGTGTCATTTCCTGTTGGAACTAGGATTTTTTTTTCCCCATGACATTTGGTAAGTCCAAACGGAGAGTTCACCTTGGTTCCGTCTTTCTTTAAGGAGCTTATAGGAGGACAAATATGAAAGTGCAGTGGGTATTGTTTGGGGGAATGTACTGTAACTTGGAATTGTATCCATGTGCCAAATGTTCAAAAAATGTGTCACTGATAATTAATAAAACCAGCAAATAAGCTCTCAGAAATGCTTTATGAAACACATAACATTTCCAAACTGTAGCTTGACCAACATTTTTATTCACAAACACAGCCATCTGGAAAGAAAAATATTGTTAATTGTTAACACCGTTTCAACACAAGTTGAGGCATTGAAGCTGAAGTGCATATACACTACACATGGTCTAAAAGACGTTGTATCCATTTAGCTGATACAGTGATGGACTCTTGAATACTGCATGTGACTAAATGCACTTATATTATGTACAAATAACAGTAGCTGTAGCTGTTTGCAGTTTGATGCCGGCGCTCAAACACTGAAACGGTATCAACCATTCAATGTTCATGTTCCTGTTCCATTTTATAAGTGATATTAGTTGACAGCACAGCAGAGAAATCAGGTAACTGGAAGTCATCCCCTTGCTAAACCGTTTTCTGTTGTTTACTATCAGATGCGTGTAACATTAGCTAAGTGATAATGTGCAGTGCTAATAACATTTTATCAAGCCTGCATTGTGTTGTGCTAGCCTAGAGCATTCCCATAACCTCAAACCTGCCCTCCAGGGTTTTTTAATGACACAGATTCCACACATAACCCCTGAAATCCATCACATGACCTGCTCTCGGGTGACCATGAGAAACGGCTTCTATTTTGCATATGAATTTTGGGCAGTCGATCTGCCCAGGGTGTACCCCGCCTTTCGCCCAAAGTCAGTTGGGATTGGCTCCAGCTTCCCTGCGACCCTAACGAATAAGCAGTTTAGAAGATGGATGGATGGATGGATGGATGGATGGATTTTGGGCTGTTTCACAAGAACCTGTGTGTGTGAACGCAGTACTGATGATGACGGCCTATAGCCCTGGTGTGACCAGCCAATAATAGGCTTAACATTAAAGGCACACCTGCAGTTCAGTCAGTCAGCCCTCATTAAGAGGCATGTGTTGTGTATTGTCATCTCAGCACCACAGTGCATTAGCCTCTGTACCTTTCTAATCAGAAAGCTTATTATGCAAAAACAATTAGAGAGAACTCTGCCACAGGAACTTCCCATGGTGCGAGTCATACATAGCATATGGAACCTGCATCACTGGGGCAGAGCATGGACGTCCAGAAGCTTTGTGTCGATTAGCACCATTTTTCTACAGCCACTAAACATGAATATTAAAAAAAGGGCACTATTTCCAGATTATAATTCCATCTAAGCAGGAAGAGCTAAACAGGAGTTTTATTTCAGCTTTTGAAGGCACATTAGGTTTTTAGACACATAAGATGTGTATCTGAAGGTTTAATGTAACTCAATTTTGACAGAAGAAACATTGCTTTAAGTTAGCATTGCTTTGGGGCAGTGATGTGGCTCTGTTAGATGTCTGTGCCCTTGCCCAAAAGGTTCAAGTCCCATACCCAGGAAAAGTGCCCATATCACTGTTGGACCCTTGAGCAAGGTCCTTAACCACAATTGCTCAAGGTGCTGGATATCAGCTGACCCTGCACATCAACCCTGATGTTGGTTACTTGATTACTTGGTTAAATGTTTACTTTATTAATTGCATCTTCAAACTTCAACTTCAAAAGCAACCTTAAAGTTTTTGAAAGTGAAGCAGGAAACCGACATGGATGACGTAGATTTTAAGGCTAAAGGTTGAGGGAGTCTTAATTAAACAAAGGGGCTGTTTCTTCCCCCGCCCCAATCTCCATGGCAATTCGGGGGGGACGCACCTCTCCTTCACAGAATCACAATTACAGCAAGAACAGCCCAGACACCTTCGTTTTTTAAATTGGATTCTGACGATGGAGATTGCAGGCGAGGGAAGGGCCTGTTTGACCCGAGGGTCAAAAGACGGGTGAGGCTTACTTCTGTTTCTTTCCTGTTTTAATTGCGTCTCCACATCAAACCCTACCACAGTGAATCCGACGGGTATGCTAATACCTGTTAGTCATCACTGGGTAATGACCACACGTTCCTTCCAGAAGCTTCATCTCGTTCCTCACAATTTGACACAAGTAACCTAGATTCAGTGCAGGTTTCTCAGGTTCTTTCAAAGACAGGCAGGTGGATGATCCCTGATGCTGCAGGGGGCAGAATGCATCTTGTCATCAGACCTCACAATTTCCTTAACTGGATAACAGCACAGCTGTGTGTCCTTGTGATCTGATGCCTTCTGATCTACCTCTCAATGAAGTTTTAAATGTCCTTCATCAGCTGTTCCAGAAGGCCTTTAACTAAAAATTGTAAAACCCATAAAACACTACCCAGGCTTAAAATCCCTTAAAAGGAACGTAACCCAGCCACCGGTCCTGAGAGGGGCTTGGTTAAAAAATTCAAAGTGCAACTCAAAGATTACCAAGCACTGTTTGAAAACAAACCAAGACATACTACTACTCAAACAGAATGTTGTTGCACTTACCTTCTTAGGAGGGCATACATCAACAAACCTCAAGTGGGACTAAAGCCAGAAAAGGCCCTTCCACCTTTCCTTGGCCTTGTTGTAGCCCAACAGAGTGACGTCACATTCCACCTTGAAATTGAAATCGGCCACAATCTTGTGATAAACTCCATGGGCACTCAAGTCAACCCCACAGAGGATGAGTGCCGACCTCGCATTCCAAAGTTCACATTTGGTATTGATTATCAGCAACCACATCCGGGGAGGGAAAGGAGTCTGAGGGCCTGAAGGCCACCCCTTGATCACCTTGGTGTAGGACAACACAAACAGATGCTTCACTGATGTCCAGACCTCCCTCACCTACCCACAGTCCCAAAAGGTATGACAGAGCGTTTCTTGCTCTGAACACCCAGATCTGGGGCAGCTAGGATGTCTGGTCAGTTTACGTCTGTACAGTACCTCCCTGACTGTCAGTCTACCATGCAAACACCACCAGTTCAGGTCCTGCAGCCAGTGGTCCAAGGCTGAATCCTGCTCCATGTGTCCTTCTCCAGACCCAGGATAGCTCGCTTGTTCTTCCCCTCCAGCACGGCCTTGTATAAGGCTCGGTGTTTGACGAGGACATCTGAGGCGAGACCTGCCAGAAGAGACTTACTCCACCTCACTGTATGGTTATAGTGGTCTGGCAGCATCTCGGCCTTGGGCCCAGAGTTGGACCACAACTTCAATAGCCAGCGCATGGGCAGAGCCAGCCACAGGTTCACAAAACACTGGTGGGGGTGCTCTAGGGGAACTACCAGACATGCACAGAGCTGGGAGAAGAACAGGTAATCAAGCTTGAGAGGGAACTCAGGGACATCTCCCCCCCACTGTCCTTTCCAAGATACATTACTTCCATCTTCACGGGCTCATACCTGCCCCCCACATGAGATTAAAAACATCCCGGGTCAGGCCTCTCCGCATGGAGCGGGGCATGGGGTATACATGGGCCAAGTAGAGCAAAGTGGAAAGTATATCTACTTTTAATTCAAGAACCTTACCTAGAAAGGACAAGGACCTGGCCTTCCACAGCCCCATCTTGAGTCTGGCAACATTCACATGTTATTCCCAATTCACACGGGCAGCATTTTTTGAAAGAAAGTAGACCCCCAAAACTTTGAGAGGTCTGTCGCAGAGGGAGAGTCCCCCGATGACGTCCTCTCTTGCCTTCCAGTTGCCAAAGTACTTGACAACCAACTTGCTGAGATTGAGTGTGGCCCCGGAAGCCGAACCAAACTCCTGAACCAAGGTCATGGCGTGACCAAGCGACTGGTCCAAGCACACAAACAACACAGTGTCATCTGCGTATTGGGCCAGCTTAACTGCCTGAGCTTGGCTCCCTGATAGGAGCAGGCCATCGATACCTGGGTGGGCACGGATGGCACTTGCCAGCGCCTCTATATAGAGCACATAGAGGAGGGGAGAGGGAGGACACCCCTGCCTTACTCTGCTCAACTGGGGAACCAACTCACTGAGGGAGCCGTTGATGGAAACATGGCTACTGACCTCGTTGTACAACATGTGTACCCATCCCAAGAATTTTGGCCCAAAACCTAGCCTGCCAAGAACCCTAAACAGGAAGCCGTGGTCAGCTCAGTTAGACACTTTCTGCTGGTCCAGACCGACTAATGCAAGGGGGATGTTCCTGTCTTTTACCCAGGCGATGGCAGGAGGGGCATCAGGGACATGGTCATGCGTAAAGGGTCAAAATACTGGAGGGGCATCAAGGACATGGTTATGGGCAAATGGTCAAAATACAGGAGGGGCATCAGGGACATGGTCATAGGCAAATGGTCAAAATACAAAAAAGCTCAGCAAGCAAATTCAAAGCATAAGGTAAAAGGGGAAAACAGGACTAGCAGGGATGATACACAGGAAAGCTCTGAAAGCCAACAAAGCATTTCATAAAGGTGTGAGAACTCAATATTTCACGTGGGTGCGGGAACTTGGGCAATTTAAAGAGAACCATATAACTGAATAATTCAACACAACTGTTAGTATTCAGGCAATGAAGAACAGTGGAATGTTGGGCGTGGCTGGTCAAACGTTTTTCGCTGCCTTGGCTGGCTGGGTCTGAGCCTGAGAAAAGTCATGCTATTGTAGTATTTGAATTTAGCAGTACAAATAGTGAAAATTAAGATATTGTGGCACTCCTGTGCAAAGGACCATTCTGAAAAATCTTGTTTGAAACAAGTCGCTTTTACTGCACCCAACAGGCAACGTCAAAACGACCATCACCTCGACCCCAAATAGCACAAACGCAGGGGAAGGGGAGACTCTCATTACACACCATGATCAGGGTGGACACTCTACACACACGGGGGGTTCCACAGTATAACACAGATGCATTAACTAATCAGTACAACAAACTAAGTCTATGTAAAACATTATTACCACAATAATCATGCCCAAGGTCAGCTGCGGTGTTTGCCACCACTGAAACCATACATTTATGTGTGGCCCCTGAAGTTTTGCAGCCCCTGCTGACCACAATCAGTTACTACACTGAATATGGACTAAATGCATATGGCTTAGCAATAATCTCAGTTGAGCAGAGAGTCTGCTGATCCCTGAACATGGAAGGCATCATAGGCACAAATTTCAGGGTGCTCTAGTGTCTTGAGCACCCATAGAGATGGTCGAGGAGCCATGGGGAAATCTCAAAAGTAATGTGTAAACACAACAACCGGACGCCAGTCCAGAAGTAATTCAGTGCATGAAATAGGCTCTGAAATGAGTGACACAGCAGTACCAACAGGTCCAAGTGTTTTCTTGTGCCCCCCATCGCATAAATTTCTGGCTGCACCACTTCCTGCACCGCTCCTGGAGTAGCAGCATTTTAGACATCCTTTGAGAGAAACATAAATTGTTGCCCTTGGAGGACATAAATACTTTGATGAAACCAAAACTACAATGGTTCAGTTCTGATAACATAAAGAACACAGGCTCATTTGAGTCTTTAAACCTATACTTATTTTATTATTTTATTTTGGGGATATGGTGTCTCAGTACTTAGCCCTGAAATGCAATACCTCACACGGAAGCAACTGAACTGCAGGACAAAAGTAGGAGACTGAAGAAGGCACGGCTGGAAATTGCTTTATGATAATGAACAGGGCACAGCTGGTCAGTATTCAGGGGATGATGAACGGGAGTATAGATTGGGTGTGGCAGGTTAGGTAGATTGGCTTGGTGTGGACATGACAGTATTACTATTACTGTTTTATATTTGGGATATAGCTTACACTTCAGAATATTTGATCTTCTGTTGAGTTTTACATTAGTATCATGCCTTGTTGAGCAGTGAAACTGTTGTTCTCACACATTTTGAAGTATTTTTACCTATCTCTGTCCTATAGAATATGCCCCAAATAATTGCTATTTTTAATTGACATAGGTTAATGAGTGTGTCACACCAGCAGTGCCTGTCCCCTCCCCTGAGTACTGAATACCTCAATCCCATGTGCATCTCCACAAACTGCCTCGCCACTCACTAGCCATTTGTGAGGTATTGGTGTGACCACACCATACTGAGCAGTTATTTATTCTGCTTTAGTGTTTCCCTGTGTTTGATCTCTGCCTGTTCCCTTCAAACTCCTGTATTTTGTCTCTTGTTCTGGACTTCTTCGCCATGTGGATTCACCTGCTCTGAACTCCGACTACTTTGCTTGTAACCACAATGATGTCATTGGATTGTCCTCTGATTTTGGAAGTCATCTCCATTTTTTGTTCTGACCCTGCTGGTTTTCCACTCCCGACTGAAATCCTGTCTGCATTTGGGCCCATTCGTTACAGAGTGGGTTAATTTTTTTTGGAACATAAAGTTCCAGTTCAGTGTTTGTATGCTTAAATTTCTGTGCACAAACCAAATGCTGTACCATCCCCACACCCCCTTGAGATCTCTGGTAAGCTGGCTGTCAGCGATTGTGATGGGGGAATCTGCTTGGGACATGCGGACTGTCTGAACATTTTTCCTAGCACCACTTAACATTTTGTTAATTAATTTTTCTCATGAAGCTATTTATTTTTCTCCCATTCCCTGCTTCCCTTGAACAACACATTCCGTCATATCAAATTCCAATAGCAAAGGCCATTTCATACAGTTAAAAAAAGATTTTGTGCTTCATAATTACCATAAGTGCTAGGCTATTATATATCATTAGACAAAAATTGGCAGCTTCCTTTAAGTTAATGTCTTCTGCTCTCTCAATATAGGTTCACGCACTAATTGGTTGTTACCTTACCTCAGGAATATCTAGGGTAGCTTTCTTATCATCTGTGAAATAATGAGGATTATCTGATTCACCTATATTTAAATGTACAATTTACCATTCGTTTTGCAATTAATCCAGTTTTATCTTTTATTGAAGCTGTCCTTTAGAAATGTTAATTTACAGCACATTCAGATAATATTCAGACCCCTTCACTTTTTTACATTTTGTTATGTTGCAGCCTAATGCTAAAATTGTTTTTTCCATCATCATTCTACACTCAATACCCTATAATGATGAATCTGAAACAGGATTTTAGAAATGAAACCCTACAAGGTTAACACTATCACTAGTAACAGGCCAGCACCATGGCCATTGACTGGGCGTCACAGCAACAGACCAGAGGAGGAACAGAGTGGGGGTTGTGCATATGTGCACAGATGTGTACTGCCTGTAGTTGAGATTACATGAGGGTCTTCCTGTCTACATATCCAAGAGGGTCAATATGTCACTGTTGAATATGATTCCTCTTCTTCACCCAGCCACGTGATTAGTCTGTCGACACATGAAAAACAATGACACTCCTGATTAAATGTCACCACCTGCAAGTACCAGCAAGCCAATTCCAGACTCTTTCCTCCAGGAAATCAGGGTGACACCCATGTGACCCTCCAGCAGGATCCCGATGGATTTCCAGATCACATGACAAATTAGACTTCCTGACAGGTCATCAGTCTTTTGATTGACTTTGCTCCAGGGATGAAATTTCCTCCATGACCACACTTGACATCAAAATCGGTACTAAGCATTTATAAAACTTTGGTCTGATTTTTGCATGCATTCTGAACTTGTCAAAGAACAAGCCTTGCTGGTGCTTCAGGTCATTTAAGAAAAACAATGAATGCCTCAGATTTTACTATCAGAGATTTCAGTCAGGCAGAATAATTACACCTGTCCACCTCATTTAGCCTAACCAATTACCCTGAGTACTTGCTAGAGAGTGAGCTGAAAAGGATAACAATGAGTTTAGAAAGATGAATAATCATAAATCTATTCCTAGTCTGATGGGATGTCTGCCTGCAACATATTAGTCAAAGAAAATGAAGGGACATGACGAATGAATGTTGCTGAAATGTCAAAGGGCATGATAACACAAACACAATAGAAAAGGATCTCTGGGATGTTGCATTTTATAGACTGGGCTCTCTGCCTGTTTTTAAACTTGGCTGCTTGCCTCGCAGTTTCAGGGACCAGTGCCTGTGTCAACATGAAAGAGTACTGACATGTAATGTTGAGGGTGACAGGGTGAGAAGTGGGGCTGACTTGTTTGTTCTGGACAGTTATCACTAATGAAGAGTGATAAAAATGGTGGGCTTCATTAAGCATACGAGGCGGTACAGTAAGCTCAGGCCTCATATACTCATCCACTAGCAGGAAACAGGATATAAAAGCACCACCATTAACTCAACAAGCCTATAATGAAGGCTGGTTTTTCCTAAGAAAAATTACCAACCTGATTTTACCCAGCAGTTATTGCAAGTTCTTACATTTCATAATACATTTCGTGAATAAAAATAATAAATAAAAAAATAAAACAAAAAATTAAGCATTTTAGACAGGTAATTTTTCACTCTAAATTCCATCCATTTCTCTAGCAACTACAGTGCTGAATATTTGTACCAATTTAAATATTTTATGATTTTCTGACTAGGATGTTCAGTAGAATAGGTATAACTGCTCAAGCTGCTGAGAATGCCTGCAGAGTTTCTTACATCAGCAGCTGGAAACATCTTTACCTCTGACACGTATGAAAGTCCACATATTCGTGATTACCAGGGACAGATGAGTGCTGAGTAAGTGGAAGATGTCCCTTTCCAGGACCAAAACCAAAACAGACTGTCCTCAGCTTGTCATTCAAGTGATGACTGGTACAGACTGAAATTTGGTACCCATGTCAAATGTGTCAGCAAAGTTGTTCTCAGTGGTAATTCTGACTGCTTGAGCAGAACACATTCCCACTGACTCATTAAAAGATGCTATTTTGTTGCAAAATTAATTAATTTATTTAGTTATTTATTTATAATTTCATCCTATACTATAGTTCAAGTGATTGTGATTGCGCCTGACAGTAGAAGATAATTTTTTGGCTTTACATCTGTTTGAATAAGCTCAATCAATATATAATGTAAAAATGAACCTTACCTTAAAACAGTTAGCGGAACACCACCAAAAATAAGACAGGAATTTACAGGACTGAAGAAGTCTGCTGGAAAGACTCAGTGGCACATTGTGGTGTGAAAATGAACAAAGTGAAGTTTCAGGAATAGGCATATGACAGGGCTAAAACCAGGGGCTGGGGTCCCTAGTGGTATTTTCTGGTCAGTCTGCAGACTGTTCAGCATCACACTGCCCATTACAGGTGGAACAAACAGGGCCGTGAGTCGTCACTGAAGGGTTATGCCCTTTGCCAGTTTGCAGACAACTCAAGCTCCATTGCATCTCCTCCACGTTCCTGATCAGACAATATTATGTTGCCAGAGTCCCTTACCTGATTCAGAGGCGGGTACAAACTACAGTCACAGATGGAGTACTTTTCCCACAATCCATTGTGCGCTCCACAGTGCATCAAACACAGTTCACAGAATATATCACAGATATCGTCACTGCAGTTGTTGTGTCTTCTCCATAATGCAGAACGGTGGCAGGGGTGACTGGTTGCAAAACATTTCTGTGATTGTGTTAGCACTGACAGGAGATATCATACCAAGGCTGAGATGCTGCTCAGTCATTGTGTCCAAGCAGTCAGATCATACTCATTTTTCAGGGCTTTCAAATGCATAGGAAAACCCTTGCGTAAACACATCTCCCGCAATTCTAAACTAGAAACAGGCCTGCAGTGCTAATTACTAGGATCAAAACAAAACATACACACCGATGCTTACAAGTAACTGACTACATCAGGCACGTGAAATCAATACAGATAATCATAGCTGCCATCTGTCCTTAACAGCTGAGATTAAATATCTTTTAGATAACTGAAACAACTGAAACTAAAAATGCTGTTCTAGAATAACCAACCTAATATGACTTCTAATTTCTTGTTCTATCATTACTGCTGTAAAATTGCTTTTAATGTGCAACATAGAGTTTCTATAGTTAGAACTGTTCCAACAATTACTAGAAAAACTGTGAAACATCTCAGTTTATTAATTGCGGTCCATTAACTGCATCTGTTTAGATAACTGATAACCCATATGGAGGCAGGACCTGTGTCACTTGAGATAAATAAAAAATGAAAATAGCTTGGTATGAACCATGACCCTAACCAGAAGAAACAGAGGAAGATGGTGATGATGATGCTGATGATGATGATAACGATAACTTGGTATGAATCATGACCCTAACCAGAAGAAACAGAGGAAGATGGTGATGATGATGCTGCTGATGATGATGATAACGATAGCTTGGTATGAATCATGACCCTAACCAGAAGAAACAGAGGAAGATGGTGATGATGATGCTGCTGATGATGATGATAAC
>JAACJT020000064.1:9636552-9672575 GCA_009936485.2 Gymnarchus niloticus | reverse complement strand
TGATGATGATGCTGCTGATGATGATGATAACGATAACTTGGTATGAATCATGACCCTAACCAGAAGAAACAGAGGGATGATGGTGATGATGCTGATGATGATGATGATAACGATAACTTGGTATGAATCATGACCCTAACCAGAAGAAACAGAGGGATGATGGTGATGATGATGCTGCTGATGATGATGATAACGATAACTTGGTATGAATCATGACCCTAACCAGAAGAAACAGAGGGAAGATGGTGATGATGATGCTGCTGATGATGATGGTAACTAGGTGTGATTATTTCTTTAATCCTACCACAGGAACTGATGACTGACCATAACATCTGGAAAACAGTAGTATTATCTGTCCCACTAAATATCAATCACTATTAAATGCCAATTTGCTTATTTTATTTTCTATGAATCAAAAGTATTCACCTTTTCACCTTTAGAAAATTTTGATTTAGAAATTCTGATTAAGATTTTTGATTACTTAAATGGATACAAGAAATTTGAAGCCTACAGAAAATCCAAATTATTATAATTTTTATAAATGAAAAAAAGATTCAATAGTAAAATTGCTTTACATATGTAAATGCTGAACACTGTCTAGTTATACAGTAGATATTTACCATAGTTTGCAATTTAGCTAATTTGTTCACAATAGTTGATTCAGAAGTATTAACCACCAAGTTATCACCTCAACACTAATCAAGTTGCTTTGATTTTTAAAAGTAATTACGCAAATAAGCATCTTTTGTATGCCAAAACAATCTATTAGGGAATTGAAACACATGGCCAAATTATTATTCATGAATAAAACTTTCATTAGATTGCAGTAGAATTAAGGGCAGTACAGGAATGAATGTCAGTAATGTTTCCCTAAGTCTGAACTGATGTTTAGTATTCAAATTAACTTCCGCTTTGCAATAACCCCCCAAATATAACTCAGGGAACATTAACCTGATCACAGTCACTGGAGAATGAGTCAAAATAAGACCACACTTTGAGAATCTTGAAGTGAATAGCAGTCCAAATCAATGCATTAATATCAATTCTGGTCATTTGCGTCATTCTAACACCTACTATTTGACTAACTTTTTCCTCAGACCCTTTAAGTCTTTCATATATGGACTAAAGGCATGTATACTTTCAGGGTGCCTAATAATATGGCTATGCATCACTTTTAATAGCCATTACATTCTTAATTTTCCAACCACTTATCCTAAACCTGGTCAAAGGTGGGCCTGGAGCCTGTCCCAAACAGTACTGGGGTCATGGCAGAAAAACTCCCTAGTCAGGAGTCAAGTCCTGACAGGCAATTTGTAGACATACTACAGGCAATTTATAGACATCTAAATTACCTCTAAAAACCCATATGACAGGCAGAGGTGAGATGAGATTCAAACCCTCAAGATGTGAGGCAACAAAGATACTCATGCAGTCACATTTGTCAATGATATCTTATCATCTTTAATAAATCATTTAGTAATGCACCCAACTGTGCCTATAACAGGACAAACACCAATCTACACTGACTTACTATTGACACTAGACTCCATCAGCCTTTTTTGTGTGCCTTTAGTTGCACAGAGGGCCATAACCAGTCTTGTTGAAACTGCAGCTTTCATCCTGGTGATGCTAGATTCATCTAAGCATCTAGCAGCCACTCTGCATTTACAACGTTCAAACACACAGAATTAGGAAAATGTTATTCTTATGAATTTCTGAACTTTTTTGCAATTCATTCTGTTTTTTTTTTTCTTGAGCTGTTGCCCAGCAGCAATTAAATAATTACATTATATTTGATGTCAGACATGGAAAATGAACAATGCTGGATAATATCCAACCATTTCAATATTTAACACGATAGACATAACAAACAGACAGAACTGTATGCATGGAGACTGTTGCCAGAAGCCTGCCATGGAGGTGGCCAACCAAAAGGCTCTCCTCTCCCTTCAAGGCTTTGTAAAAGCATGGAGACGCAGCCCAGGATGCTGCCCTGAGCAGTCAGGTGCTCTCCTGGGTGGCCAGCTGACAAGGGTAAGTAGTGGAGCCCACAAGTTCAGACACCAGTGACCTTTTCCACTCCAAGTGGCTTTGAGTGAATCATTGCCATTTCACTGTGAACACCATCAGACATCACAGAAGGTTAGCTTTAAAATAACTTTTTTAGGGAATAAAATAATTTTTTCTAACAAAAGTAAGATCGGATTTTAAAAATTGTAAAGTAATGAAAACGTGTCATTTTAGACTATGGCGAACAAACCATTAGGGAATCTAGAGACCATGGCAGCATAATGCTCTGTCACGTCGCCGATTGCCTGTTCAATGTGACAGCAGTAGTTATGACAACGTGACTTAAGGGATCCATTATGACCTTTTAAAGGTATGATGAACACTTGCACCTTATATTCACATCGTGACCCACTCATATCTTTATCGAATCGAAAAATATTTTAGAGTATGGCACTAAACGCTGCTTTATGCGCAACACGTTTCTTTTCAGCCTGCCATGCTAAAGCTGTAACGAATGCCTACCTTTCACTAATTTACTGTTTCACTGATTAATTTGATAAGATTCAAAATTAATGTACTCCTTTCACTACAAAAAAAAAAGAAAACAAGATTAATTATTTTAAAAGAGCACACGAAATCATGAACGGCTATCTTTGAAGCACGTCATTCTTCTTAGGAGAAAAAATACATCCATAGAAATGTTTGTTAAATTAACAGTCGTATTGTGTAATTAAAAACAGAATACTATAATGTTTAAAAGTAAGTGCAAAAAATGAATTGCGTCTATATTTTGAAACTCTGGGGACACTGGCTATCAGGTTTAATTGGACACTGCATAGTTACGGTCACATATCTGAGTCCATTTAATGTAATTGGTATTCTTAACGAAAGGAAAGAGCGCGAAGCAATTATTTTATGACTCATCTATTTTAATTCCGCTATAGACTGGCAGGACACCCCGTGCTCCTTCAGGTATTTGCCAACGTCTGTCTGCGCAGGCGCCTAATCTAAACTCAGAGCGTGCCTTTTGCTACAAGACCACGCTATAAAAGTGAAGCCCCCACCCACCGCTTTGAACGCGTCCTGCAAAAGGTTTCTTGATAGACCACCATAAAGACCAGAAAAAGCCGCATTTCAAGGGATCCACATCTGCTTCTGGGGACGTGTTTACTGTAACGGTGAGCTCAGGTACGGCATAAACCAACTTTCAAGTTTGTCTCCTTAAAGTACTGTTACTAAGTTTAAATAAAATAAAAATCAGCTATACTTACTAATTACAGATTATAATTTAAAATTTGATTTACTATGACAAACATTGTACGACTTTTATCTTGTGTTTTAATGTTTGTAATTGATGGGTAACCTGTAAATTCATGTTAATGATACTTATTGCATGGTAGATTTGGAATCATGAATAATAAATACTAGCACCCAAAAGTGGATTTTTAGACTGCTGAACTGTGGGACAGAGTTTCATACTTCCAGGCGGCATCATTCGAATAAACGCTTTTATTCATTATTATACAAGCAAATCATAGCTATAGTATATACGTAAGGATCTGCATTTTTAAGATGTAAATTTCCTGAGCATTTCCGAAAAAAGTTGGGATAGTCATGCTAATTAAAGTATAAGATGGATCATAACGTGTAATCTTCTTTTCTTCAGACTCCCTGAAATGAAGCTCAATTTCTTTATCTCCACCGTGATTGTGCTCCTCGCTTTTCTACCACGTTATAAATGCAGAGCCGTTGAAATACCGGGCGCTGTCCAGCCAGCGCCTGGTCCTCAGTCTGATCTACAGCAACACTCCTTTCCTGTTCTTTTGCGACTAGGAGAGGAGTATTTTATTCGGCTCGGAAATCAAAATTCTCAGGTGCCGAAGCCAAAATCGTCCCTTGATGCGTCTTCGTCGACCGTCGACAGAGCGCTGCAGCTGCGCCTCACACAGCGTCTTTTGAGAGGGAAAGTTGGAGATATCAGTGGGATCATGAGCGGCTACGCAAACCAACTTGACGACAGGATGGAGAAAGAAAAGCGTTCTGAAGAGCCTCCTATTTCGCTAGATCTAACGTTCCACCTCCTCAGAGAAGTTCTGGAGATGGCTCGAGCTGAACAATTAGCCCAACAAGCGCATAACAACCGGAAAATGATGGACATTTTTGGAAAATAATGAGACGTTAAATTTCACACCACTAAACACACAGTCGTATGCCGACGCTGTTTAGGTTTATTTATTACGTAAATAAGTTTTGTATTTATTTTAAAACCTGAAGACTCTGCGGAATAGACTATAAGGAATTGTATTCGGCAAATTGGTCATTATATATATATTTTTTTTTAACTGGAAAGCTGTATCTTAATAGTAGAACCGTTGTACAAATGCTGATTAGAATGTTTTAAAACAAATGCTTGAATTTTAGCAGTGGAATTAGATTTTACATATGTAAGAATGCCGTACTGTACTTTAAATGTTTGTTTAATAATAAACATGGCGTGAGCAACCAGTCAGTTTTGTTGTGCCAAAAGGAATGCCTTTCAAATATATTTTTAAATAAAGCATTTCAAATGTGCTTAGGTTAACTTTATTTTGTATAATTTTTGAGAAATTTCTCGGATTGCACCGTGCGTTCGTACTTGTTCACACGGTTGTTGCATGTATTCAAAGCAAGTCGCGTGTAAAATGTAATGTGATAGTTTCCTAGTCATTGGCCTTAGGATGAACGGGCTACCCACAGCAAAGTTATGTTTGAGCTCAGCATTTCTGTATCCCTAGGTTGTACAACATTAAAATATTTGGAGGAAGCGAAGCGCTATTTAAGGGAGTTGAGCCAGGAGAAAGAGAAGACATGCCGGGGTCCATCTCCACCTTTATCATCTGGGTTATGACCGCTGCTGCTTTGCCCGGTGGCTCCGGTGGCAGAATCAGACGACGCCTGTAAAACAAAATAGTGAAATAAAGAAAATGCTATCCAGCCATGACCACTAATACAAACTTATATCCATGTACGCCTTGTTTATAGCCTACATAACTTAATATAAAAACGTTATTCTCAAAGCGTGTTAACAAAACGCACGGTCGTCAGTAAAAGAATGTGTACAATGATGAAATAAATCGAAGCTACACTACTCATGTCATGTGACATGAAGCACGTTCACATCGCCGTAACCTATGAAGGCTATTGCACATACACAGCTATATACTTTTTTGAGGTACTTTTCAAACGCATATATTTTACAACAAATCAGTAGAACATTCCAATTAACACCTACGAATGAGAGTTGTAATCCGCTGTTCCGTTATAGAACTGAAATATAATCGTGTCACAGGCTTCATCCGCTTTGCTCGAGGCATCTCAAAGTAAGTTTTTCAAATGTCGGCAATTGATGTCTAAGAATCCATGCCACCATCCAAGATATTCCTGTTATTTGTGATAGCAGGTGGCATCGTAGTATTAGAAAGGCAGCAGAAAGGTTCAGAGAAGTAAAATTTAATTAGCGAGAAGTGTGCTAACCTTAATGGAGAAATCTGCAGGTTCTTAAAGCTGAGTTACTGAATGTCCGCTCACTCAACAACAAATCTTTCATAGTAGGCGAGCTGATTAAAATCAAGAATCGTAATGTCATCTTCCTTACTGAGACCTGGCTTGATAGTAATGGTGCTTCTGTACTTAATGAAACGTGTCCTCCTAATTTTAGTTTTTTCGACGTGTCTAGATTGAACAAAAGGGGAAGTGGTGTAGCATGTCTTTTTCGTAGTAAGTTATGCATTAAGCAGTCTTTTGGGGACTTCATTACTTTTGAATACCTTGAAATGCATCTCAAGTGTGATAAATAAATTTCTTCTCATGCTGGTTATCACCCACCTAGCCTGAGCTCAGGTTTTGTTATTGAGTTTGTGGACCTAGCTTCACTCTCATATTTTAACTGATTTTGAATATGTTTTAATAGCTGGTGATTTTAACATTCCTATAGACATGGATGCAGAATCTTAAAGCATTGATTTTAGGATATTACTCAACTCATTCAACTCAGTCACAGTGATATCTCATGGTTTACATATCAAGTTTTTTAAAATAGCAGATGTTATGGTTTCTGATCATTCTTGTATCTTCTTTGAGTTGTCTGTGTACACCACGAGCTTAAATGATAAGAGGAAGCTTACTAAACGCTATCTTACAGCTGAGTCCATTGACGTATTTAGTGACTGTATGGTTTCTCTTCCCCTCTGGAAGTCACACAATCCTGTGATGCATTTGTGGAGAGGTTTAATTCTAGAATCACTGACTATGAATATTATTGCCCCTCTGAAAACTAAGACTATATCAGATAGAGTGAGAGCCCCATGGAGGAATACAAGTCCAATTTTAAAACTCAGAAAAGACCGCAGATGCGCAGAAAGGAAATGACATGGCACAAAGCGAATGGTTCATTATGATATTTACAAAAATCATTTGAAAATCTTAAACAGTGAACTGAAGCGTACCAGAAAACACTAATCTTCTAATCTGATAGAAAATAACAGACAACCCCAAATTCCTTTTTACTACTATTGACAGACTGATTAACCCCACTCCACTCATCTTATCTGAACTTCTTACAGTTGATAATCAAGGAATTTGCAGCCTTCTTTAGTGACAAAATCAGACCTATAAGAGAAAACACAGTGAGTACTTGTCCCCAAAACCTGGATGTTAATTCACCATACTGTATCACTCAAGGTAGCCTGTCCATATTTTCTCTTGTTGACATTAACTCTCTGAAAAGTCATATTTCTTTTGAACTCCTCAAGCTGTATTCTTGATCCTCTTCCCACAAAGTTTTTTAAACAAGTTCTAAGCTCATTTTTAGATGTTCTGAATATTATCAATCTTTCTCTAAAAGAAGGAATTTTTCCACAATGTCTCAAAACCGCTGTTGTCAGGCCTTTACTGAAGAAAAGTAATCTTGATGGTTCAGTGCTTAGTAACTATAGGCCAATATCTAATCTTCCACTTCTTGTTAAAATAATTGAGAAAATTGTGTCTGTTCAGTTGATTGATTATCTCAACACTAAGGAGTTTCAGTCTGGCTTACGAGTACGACATAGTATGGAAATGGTTCTTCTCAAAGTAATAAATGATTTAAAACGTAAATGTACATTATATGACAACCCAGCCCTTTCCATAAGAACCAACAGCACAATTTACATTGATGCAGCCTATGGGCTACAGTCATCATCATTGCATTAAATTTTACTCATTAAACATTTTAACTAAAATGCACTTGCAATTCTATCTACAACCCAAAATCAGAAAAAGCTGGGACGGTATAGAAAATGCAAATAAAAAATAATGCAGTGATTCTTAAATTTACTTTGACTTCTATTTCATTGCAGACAGTATGAACCCAAGATATTTCATGTTTTGTCTGGTCAACTTCATTTGTTAACATGCATCCATTCCTGCATTTGAAATGAAATAAATGGCAAAGTAAATTTAAGAATCACTGCATTTATTTTTATTTGCATTTTCCATACCATCCCAACTTTTTCTGATTTGGAGTTGTACTTATGCAGATATTTACAAAACTTCTTATGGTCATATACCCACCTCATGGCTATAAGGAGGGTTAAGGAGTCTATATGGACCCGTCCCAGGTTACAACACATACATTCAGGTGCTTCAGAGCCATCTCCATTCTGGCTTTGGCATGTGAGTACCAGCAACATATACACCTAAAGCAGCACTGAGTTGCATTACAGACACAGCGGTGTTCATTAGAAAAGAGTCACTACTCTAAGGGCACTCAGCTTAGTCTTCTGAAGATTTGAAAAGTAACTGGAGAGAGCTGATTTGAGCTTGGCTAAAAGAAAACCAGCAGAATGCAACAAACTTGTGAAAACCAATATCTCAGAAACGGCTAGATAGGTGCAAAAATCCAATACTCCCAGGTAAAATGGTACCACAGCATTGGTATACTAACTGCCTACTCTGGATTTCCAAATTACTTACATGCCTTAAAGACAAATTAGTCCACGCATTTAGTTTAGAGCAGCTTTTTTGGAAGCAGAATAGAATAAGCATACGCATTTTCAGTGAAATGCAGATTAATTTGATCAACAATAAAATGATGGAAATGGCTCATCACCCAGGGTTACAGAATAATGTGTCTGGCAGAGATCACAAACGGATGCCTCTAAGGCTTTGGGATGAGGAACCCCACAGTGGTCTCCTAAGCTCTCTCAGCACCAGATCACGACAGAATGTCAAACAAATCCACTGTTCCATTTGAGGAGTTAAATGCCAACCGAAGAGAAGAAAAACATTAACAGAAGTGAATGCAGTCTGCTTTCTTTGTGTATGTGTAGCGATATATACAGTGCTGTGAAAAAGTATTTGCCCCCTTCCTGAGTTCCTCTATTTTTGTTCATTAACAACACTTAATTGTTTCTGATCTCCAAATTTAGTACAAGACAAAAGATAATCTGAGTAAACACAATACACAGTTGTCAAGTGATATTGTGATTTATTGAAGAACAAAAACTCCCCAAAACCTATATCACCCGTGAAAAAGTAATTGCCCCATAAGCTTAATACTTGGTTGGGCCACCTTTAGCAGCAACAACTGCAATCAAATGCTTCCGATAATAGAAGATCAGTCTTTGGCATCCCTGTGGAGAAATTTTGGCCCACTCTTCTCTACAAAATTGTTTTTATTCAGTCACATTGGAGGGTTTTTGACTATGAACTGCCCTTTTCAGGTCCTGCTGTAACATCTCAATGGGGTTCAGGTTAGGACGTTGACTAGGTCACTCCAAAATTTTAATTTTATATTTTTTTCAGCCATTCAGAAGTGGACTTGCTCTTGTGCTTCAGATCGTTGTCCTGCTGCATAAACCAATTACGCTTGAACTTCAGATCACGGACTGATGACCAGACATTCTTCTTTAGTACTATTTGGTAGAGAGCTGAATTCATCCTTCCATCAATTATGACAAGTCATCCAGGCCCTGAAGCAGCAAAGCACCCCCACACCATCACACTACCAACACCACATTTGACTGTGGGCATGATGTTCTTATTGTGGAAAGCTGTATTATCTTTACACCAGATGTAATGGGACCCATGTTGTCCAAAAAGTTCCACTTTTGACTCATCAGTCCGTAGAACATTATCCCAAAAGTTTTGGGGGTAATCAAGGTGTTTTTTTGGCAAATGTTAGATGAGCCTTTATGTTCTTCTTGCTTAGCAGTGGTTTTCACCTTGCCATTCTCCCATGCATACCATTTTTGCCCAGTGTCTTTCTGATGGTGGAATCATGAACACTGACATTAACTGAACTAAGAGAGGCCTGCAGCTCCTTAGATGTTCTTCTGGGGTCTTCTGTGACTTCTCGGATGAGTTTTCTATGCACTCCTGGAGTAATTTTGCTAGGCCTGCCAGTCCTGGGCAGATTTACCACTACTCCACGTTTTCTACATTTAGAGATGATGGCTCTCACGGTGGTTCACTAGAGTCCCAGAGTTTGAGAGATTGATTTGTAACCATTTCTTGACTGATATATTTCAAAAACTTTCTTTCTCAGATCTTCTGGAATTTCCTTTGATTGAGGCATAGTGTGCTGCTTGTTGAGGTTTTTAGGGAACTTCACATTGCTGGAAAGGTTGTATTAAAGTGATGTCTAGATTCAAAAGGGCTGGCAGCAATCAATCTTGGGCGTGGCTAGTCTGACTGAAATCTTTTATCAATTAAATTTGGTTCACTGAGTGAATAAGGGGCAATTACATTTTCCACATGGGTGATATAGGTTTTGGGGAGTTTTTGTTTTTCAATAAATCTCAAGATCACTTGACAACTGTGTATTGTGTTTACTCAGGTTGTCTTTTGTCTCATACTAAATTTGTTTGGAGATCAGAAACAATTAAGTGTTGTTAATGAAGAAAAACAGAGGAACTCAGGAAGGCGGCAAATACTTTTTCAGGGCACTGTACATCTGACCACCAACCTGGTCCGCCTTCAACCTTCCCTTGGTTATGGTCTCTTGGCATCATTGGATGCTCTTGTATTTTGCTGTTGTCTAGTAGGAACTTACTCCTGGTGATTTGATGCTAAGTAGCACTTCTCCTAGGTTCTTACAGTATCTTCTAATGTATTGTATAACTTTGCTCCGCCTTGAAAACGCCTAGCTGTACTCATTCCAAAGCTGGCTTATTCACAGATGTATGCTGTGATGTATTATCCACTGTAGTTTGCTTTGGACAAAGCTTTTGCTATCAAGATCAATGTCCATGTAAATGTGGGTACTGACCTGGGAGCTCAGCTCCTTCCCCACTCCACCTGCATTCTCGACACCCGTCGCCCTGCCCATCTGCCGGAGCCCCGCCTCGCGGACTACATCATCACCAGCCTTCACAGGACTTGGCGGCACTAGTGGTGCTGAGGGCTCCGGGGGCACCGTGGGCCAGAACCAGCTGGGGTGCAGAGTTGGTTCCATGGCTTCCTTCACAGCCTTAACCAGAACCAGGACACATGGAGGGTGGGGGGGGGGGGGGTCAAAGGCACAACCCCATCAGATTGGCCAGCACAGAAGGCATGGGAGAAGCACCCGTTGGGCAGGTCTCTAATCATGAAACGCAGGCGCCATGCAGCCTGGACAGGATGACCGTTTCCCAAAGGGACAATCAGTATGGCATTAAGATGAACAGAGAAGTGCCTCTCACAGGGATCGTTTGATGATGTCTCACTGTCCTCACTCATGCCGAGCGTTTGAACAGGTCTCACTGGGAGATACCTTACTCTACAGGTCACACTAGTCAATATCTGCAGAGGTGTTGACGTTAGCCTTGGCTTCAGTCATTGGTCATAATGTGTGTCATTAACGGATGAAATATCTTGACTTCAGGCTGAGAGGCTCATGGCCAAGCTAACAAACGATAGCCATCACGGCAGTACAGCAGTAGGAGAAGCAGTTATGATTGCCCTACATCCCACACCCCAAATTCAACGCAGGGTGATCCAACAGTACACTTTTCCCTCTTTCATTCAGACACACAGACACAGTCACACCTAACAGCATGCCTAAACCAACAGGGAATAGAGTATCGTACAGTTCCAACTCAAGCAGGGGTGTTTTTGCTGCATGTCAGGGTCTGCAGCCCAAAAGCCTGATTGAAGACGTTAAACTGCAGGAGACTAAAGTCACATTGGGTGGAGGCCAAAGGAAGGAGGAAGAAGGTTTCAAATATGATATGAAACATTAAACATCATCTTTAGTTAGAGGATTCCTGTGAATTGCATACCCTGGGTTATCATACAAGTATGACCTTATTGTCTGTGGGGCTGCTGTGGGTACCACCGAGCTCACCTGTGCTGGGGTATCTGTTAGCTGAACTGGGGCTGTCGGAGCAGTGGTGGGCGGGGCTGTGGGTGTGGCTGTAAGCTGTCCCTGGGGGGCAGCAGGCAGTTGGCCCACAACTGGAGCATGGGGAGTCATCTTCTCCTGTTGCTGTGGCTGCTGCGTCAGCGGGGCAACGCTGCCAACGACTGCACCCGGCTGCGACCGGCCTACATGACCCACGCCAGCCGGCTCACTTTCCTCTCCGTTTTCTTCTTCTGCTCCATCATCCTCCTCTTCATCTTCATCCTCATCCTCTTCATCTGCTCAAATCAGAAAGACTTTAGCACAACTGATTGGTTACATTTCTAAGAATGGTTTAAAAAAAAAATAAGAAACTGTTGAAAAATGAGTTAATAATGGGTATCAACATCATATTTGACAGAGTGGCAAAGTCCTACACCCTACAGTCTTCTAAAATAAAACAACAGAAAAACTCAGAAAGGGATAAGGCAGTAAAATATTTCCGTAAAAAAAAAACACCCATCACCTGAACAAGGAACATTTTAAACAGCTGTTTAAGCATAATCAGAAAATGATTTAGTTAATTCACTCTCACTTAATGTACCTAGATTGTTAACCAGCACTTTAATATTAACCAGAGCCTTACCTTTGGTGAAGTCTATGCAACGTATAGCTGTTCCCTCTCGCTGAAAGCTGGCTGTGAAGTGATCCATATTCTCATAACCACGCTCCACCTTGTCCAAGTGGGAGATGTTGGAGGCCTCACTGATCCTGACCAAGGAAAAAAGCCAACAACACCAGCACATATGGTGCCTCAGAAGAATGTGGACAGGTCTGTAACTGTAAAACTAAGACTGGCAAAACAAGATGAAGTGTTGCTTACGTCTGTAGAAGTGGCTTTGCATTCTGCAAAAGACAGACAACAACATGAAACATGAGCTGAAAGGATTTATTTTGACCAGAGAACTTTGATACGTCATCTTTATGTGTACCTTAGAATCATGTCTAAATGATGCCTTAATATCGTCTTATTATTGTCTTATTAAAGTCACTATGGAGGACCATGGAGGTCACACCTAATTACCTGCAGAAACAGAGCCATCTCAGGTTCATCCATGGTCTGAATACCAGTCTCCACGATCTTGGACAACATCTCTAGGTGATCCCCATACTTCCTCTGCAAACTGTGAATGTAGTTCAGCTTCTCTTCCTGCTCCGCGTTGATCTTCAGTGTCATCTCAACTTTACGCTCCTCCAGGATGGAGTACAGATTGTCAAACTTCTCACACACCTGCGACTTCTGTCTTCTGCCGTTTTCCTAGAAGAGATGTCAGTGGAGCATGGCAGTGGAAAAGAGGGTCAGACAACACAGACTGGATGCGGGCTAGGTTCTTCCAGCTGTGAAATAACCTATTTACTCCAGCTGGGGACACTCTGTAGCATTTAATATTTTGAGACAGATATTGCTCAGCTCAAAATGTGATAGACTAGCACCTCAGCCATGGTATACCCCAACCTTTTGTCCTTTATTGCCTGGGATATGCTCCAGACTTCCTGTGATGTGTGGGTGGATGGATGGATGGATGGATGGATGGATGGATGGATGGATGGATGGATGGAGTTTGTACATACATGCAAAACCATGAACCAGTTTTAGTGTCAAGGATTACTGGACAATGTATGGCACACAGTTGCCCAGACAAGGGACAAGACACCAGTAGGTTGCCATGGTTTCTGTCCAGGTAGGCATGGCCTGCGACAGGGAATGTGAAACTCACTTCAATAGTCTTGCACATCTCCTCCAGCTGACTGACGATGCCCTGCATCCTGTCATTGTTACCCACTAGCATAGCAATGCCATCTGATAGCTCTGCCTAGACACACACAAAACACACAGACATACAAAGAAGGAAAAAAGGCGAATGTCACATTTGCATGCATACGCATACAAAGACACACATGCTGAATTCCAGCTCTGATCAAGCATTTGCTCAATCTCAAATAACAAAAACTCAAAAAATAATAGTTTAAATTTTTTATTTCATAAGCTACCTATACATTCAGGCAGCAATACAGATGTGTCTTTGTGTGTGTGTGTGAGAGAGTACACGTACTGTATGTCCATGTGAGAAGTGAGAGCTCACCTTCTGTGTCTGATACACACTGGTGAGTGGTGCCACTTGGCAGTCCTTGTGGGACCCAAACACTTTGCACAGAGAACAGGTAGGTACCGCACAGGTCACACAATAGATGTTAATCCTCTCATCTTCGTGTTCCTCACACATGGGCTGCTCACACTTCCTCTCCAGACCGGGCTTGGTACCTCCACTGCTGAGGGTCACAGTCACATTGAGACAGTGGTCAAGGTCACGTGGATGTTATAGCTGTTATAATTAATACACAAGTCTCAATGAATGATGACTACCATTCTCAGAGCACAGTCCATTTTCACTCAATGAATAAAGGAGAGTAAGGAGAACATTTTTCAGCATCAACCTGGAAACAATCATAAAAGAACCAGAAGCTTTCGGTTGTTGTAACCATCTTCCTTTTCAGACATCCTGGTGTTTCAGTAGACACTGTGATGTTTTCACAGGCATTATTTTTCTTGCACACTTTCTGTAGTATTTTGGCAGATGCTATTCTGATTTAATGGACAGTGCTGTGTTTTAGCAGACACTCTGGGTTTAGTGGACCCTGTCGTTTTAGCTAGGACACGTTGTTGCTTTCCTAGCAGTCAGCCTGGTGTTTGATTGCTTACATTCAACCCCTGCCTATGAGGTCATGTTCCACGATAGGCAGCCCCTCTGCAGTAAGCCTGTGATCCAATAAAAGGCCACTCGCAGTAACCACATTTAGTCTTGCCTTAACCCTATAAAACAATGCCATACACACCTTGATAAAGCTGTGGTATGGCTGGCTGGACATTAGTGGCTCCTCTTCTTAAAAATTCACCTTAAAGCCACAACAGACTTTTCACCAGGAAAATCTAGAGAGCATTCATTCAGATTCACTGGAAGCCTTTTTAATGGTCATTTTGGTTACGGCAAATGGGGGCTTTTTAAAATTGATTTTTATATGGATGTCTTTGTCAGATCTAACAGACACTGACAATACAAATGTGACCTTCTAATGAGTCTCGCTAATGAACTGTACATGGATCTGTTCTTTTCCTGTTACAAACCATTCTGAATGAGAGAGACCCAGATGGTGTATGTTCTCCTCGTCCTGACTTCCAGCAAAAAGCAACCTTTTCACGGTTAGTGATAGGTGAGGTCAAAATTCAAGGGCAGAGCTGTGCCTCTATCTACCATGGAGCAATCTAAGACCTCCCCTTGTGTGTGTTTGGCTAGCTCATTTCACACTCAAACACTGCAGCACACCCCCAAGATACAATCAATAGACTCATCACCATAATAGATCAACATGGTAATTGAGCTCCCTCATTAGATAATGAACAATGACATGCACATTATTTGGGGCAAGGCTCCATTATATGTGAGAACCATTCATCTTTTTCATTAAAGATATATGCCAAAGGTCTTCATTCAGTCTGTGTCGTGCTGATGGACATAAGCCATTAAACGAGAGCCTCTGCCTTTCTTACAAACGAAGATGTCCTTTTGACGGCTCTTAAATGTATCTGGCACAAATTAAATGAGCTTTCACAGTACGACAAATATGCTTCTCTTTGGTAACTGGACAACCTATGTAGGTAAATTCCAACTGAAGTTGCCTGAAAACTAATCACAATGTTGACTGAAAAACAATCATATTCACTACAAGAACAGAAATTAGGTTACTGCTGGATTAACGATGCCTTTCAGAATGTGCAAATTTAAAAAAAAAAAAAAAAACATATTTCTCTTGCTTTATATGGGGTGTAAGGTGAGAGGCTCTGAGTCACTGACGTGATTGTTGTTGTTGATGTTCTGGTTTACAAGGTCAGCTGACATACTCAGCCAGCTGACAAGGAAATTCACATTACTCAATTGGCCCCGTATACCAGGAGATTTCTGTGTTAATACTGTATGTTCTAACCCAGTATTACTGATGAGTCCTGTCAGGTTAGCGGTCACTTTCAAATCTACAAATAGTACACTTCTTTTAGTCATTTTAACTGCTAAAATTGCACAAGGAAATAACAATGTATTAGTTACCTCACAGTTTATAATAGTGTTGAGGTCAGTGAAAACTAACTGGTCAAAGGAGAAACCATTCCTCCTTAATTAACCATCACACAAAAATACTCCAAAAAGACTCTGTTTCTGGTTTTAGGTACAAGATTATAAGAATGACTGCTCCATTTTCTCTCTTTATAAATGAATGAGGCTTTTGTATTGTATGTTGAATCAGATTCTATCAACTTTATGATAAGTTCATAGCATTTCTGATTATAAGCACGTGACTTTTAACTGTTTGTATAGCTGGGTTTCCCCACAACTAACAATCTTGCACTTGTTTCTGATCAATCATTGGAAGCTTAGTCTAGCAGCAGTTCTCAGTTGGTACCTGACAGCCGTAACACTCACCTCTTTCGTTCGTATGTCAAATAAATAAATGTAAATGTTTTGGGGTTGTTTGGATTAGCAAAGAACCTAGGAACCCTAATATTATTGAGGAAAGAGGAATGTCTCCGTGAGGATGGAGAGTAACCTCTATTTCTGTTAATATTAGACTCACTCGTGGACCTGCCTCTATAAATGTTGGACGCCATTATTGTGAACATCACTCCGTGTTTCTCTGAGATTTAGCCCATGACTCAGTCAACCTTCGTAGCCCATATCTCGTTACGGTAGGTGATCATTAAAGCTTTCCTATTTGATTAAACATACACCTCAAGGGATCCCCCAGTACGATGATCCATATTACCTCTTGATAATAATGACAATGATCACTTCCTGTTATTGCTGTCCCAAGCAGGCCAGTGATGTCTGCAAACATATTTCCTAATCCAAAGATGTGTCAGTCTCATGTAAACAGCAGTTTGGAAATTATAGCGTATGAATATATGTATGACTGTTTATGTTTTCTTCAGGGGTGTTAGGCTTTGTTGATGGTCTCACCTGCTGTTCTCTTGCTTGTACATGTCAATGATGTTCTCTACCAGCAGGTTGCGCTGCAGCCCATATACTCCATGTCGGTCCAGAACTACCTCATGCCTGCAGGATGGGCAGCGGAACCGCCCCCCTGACGCTACCGTGGTTCCCCCCCTGGTTGGCAGGTATGGGTTTGAAGCCTGGGAACATCAGCAGAGAGCCGGCAAAAGAACTGGATTAGAACCCAATGGGAAAATGGCAAACATGGAGGAACCTGTGGCCAAAAACAATGCTCTTCAATGCTACAAGCTGTAACAGCACAAATAGTATATAAAAGGCTTTAAAGCTCAGTAGAACAAGGCAAAGCATTATCAAGAAAGCCTGAATAATCATTCACAGATTAACCAACGACAGCAAAACAGAGTCTGTCTGACACATACCTGGAAGATGTCGTTGGCACACTTCCGGCAAAGATTGTGCTGGCAGGGCAGGATCACCACAGGCTTGGTGAACATTTCCAAGCAGATAGGGCAGATTAGTTGCTTCTCCAGGCTGTCCATGGTGTCGTGCTTCTTGGAATAGCAGTACTCCCCTGGGTCACTCGGTACGTGGCACAATGGCCAGGATGGTGTGTAGGTTTTAAGGGCAATGCTACCCAAAACCCCCTAAAGCTATAACTAGACAGGGAGGTTGTCTTCCCTTCAGAACAATGCAGACGTCTTCAAACTACTCCTGTGAGCTTCCCTATCCAGCTCTCCCTGCTGCCTGGGCAGGCAGTGGGGTCAACGCTGTTTTTAGAAGCCAGCACGTCAAAGGTTGCCATGCTGACTTGACCATATATGCAGTACAGGCAGCTGGTGTCAACCAGAAACAGGAAGGCACAGCTCTCTGAGAGAGGCATGCAGGCACCCGGTGCCAGAAGCAGTCTAACCTAGAGTGGATTTTTTCAAAACAACTAAATTAATCTGATCTTCTAAGTGCTCACCAGAATTAAGAGAATGATTTCCTCGACCTAAAAGTAATTCTTTTTAAAATCATTTCTCAAATTAACGCCTTATGTTCCGAGTGATATCAATTAAATATGGACGCATTTCAAAAATGATTAATACCTCAGTTATTAATTCAACTTCATCGTCATTCATCGCTAATTTTTACCTCCCATCATGACAAAGTTTAGTATAACTGATCAGAAACACTTAACGTAAGATACTTATAAGATACTTAACGTAAACTTATAGGAAAATATGGATGATGATTAACTGAAAACGATATAATGCATGGCTGTGCTACTCACATTTACATTTAATTAATTTAGCAGACGCTTTCGTCCAAAGCAAGGTACAGTGAGTTAAATACCAGACAAGCATACAGCAGTACAGGACCGACAGCTAATCCGGTAGGTCTGGACGACCTGTGGTTCCAGAACACATTGGCATTCTTAATTTATTTAAGATGTGGCGAAAATGATTACGTGTTGAATGTTTGTATGTTAAGTTGGATTCATTACGAACTTAGCTGATCGAAACGTCTGGTTTATTTACCTCTCCAAACATCATCCAAACGGAAATATCATCACCGCCTCCGGAAACTAAAGCGAGAAAGTTCAGGGGAATATCCAAGTGAAAGCCAGGTATTTTAGTATGATTTATTTTTAATTTCAAATTGATGTACACAAACAACATATTCACAATGAGATTCCGCTCGTGCATGTTGAGTATTTAGGTGTTTTTCAACATAAATGTAATAGTTTGGCAGACCATTACGTAATGATTCACAACGAGTAACTGAAATTGCTAATTGTAATAATAAAATTAAAAACTTATTTCTGCATATTCAAGAAATGCGTTTTCTTGTCAAGTCAGAGAGGTCGGCTAAAAGGAAAATGTCGATTGCCCATCTGTGTTTGAAACTGTTGTCTGAAATGATCATCGATATCATCACACTATTATACTTATGATCAAAGCCAGGTTTAATGTTTGTCCGGTATTTATATGGTTTACTGATACATTCCTGCTTTGTTATGCGAGCATTGTTTTTCATATACTATAGTAAACGGAAGGTATTTGTGCTTTAGATGATAAATATTATTTTACATGTTTATTGTTTTATTGTCGTTTCATTTTTAGTTTCAGGCCAAGAGGTCTTGGTGTCAGTTGATCTCATGTTTTACTTGCATTTTTGTTGTTATCATTTATAACAATTTTTGTAGCAATAAAGTTAAAATAGTGAAGTGTTTTATATAATTACATTTGACAGTAAAAATGCGTTTTGAATCAATGAACCAATCCCTGTACATGGTATTCCAGAAAAGTAACCTTTTTAACAGTACGTACACGTAACTGATCCTAAACTACTACGAGAGGAGCTTGCTTTAATAATTTCCGATGAAAAATAAAACACTGGTAAACATGACGTGTGATACAAAAGTATAACTTTCAGGCTTGCAAATAATATTTAAATTTTGTACATTAATTGAGAAATAAAATATTCATAAGGATTCCTAATTCACTGGATAATTCTAAATTACTGTATAAGGGCAGCTTGGTTAATCGTTCAATGAGGGACCAACAAAGTTATACGATTTCGTTACGTGATTTTAAACCTACATTTTTTCCTGCAGAACTGCTTGGTGAAATTACATTTCAGACTAAACCTTAATATTAGCAGACTGCCTGTAATTTATTTATCCTTATGTTTAAAATCCGGATGCATGAAGTAAAACGGTCTTCTATATTCAGAAATCTAAAGCAAAACCAGCTGGAGAATGCGGGCATCGATCCCGCTACCTCTCGCATGCTAAGCGAGCGCTCTACCATTTGAGCTAATTCCCCGATAACAGCACGCTTTTATATTTCGCTTAAGAAACGACAAAACTTATTAAAAAAAAAATTTAATTTCCTATTAGAGACCAAATATGCAAAATTATATGATTTAATTATAAAATACTATACAGACTGTTCGTTACAACATGTATTTAAAATTTAATCCCATAAGTTATAAAATCTTCCGGCTTAATCGCTTGCTGTACGCCTTCGATAGCTCAGTTGGTAGAGCGGAGGACTGTAGAGGCAATGTTGTCATCCTTAGGTCGCTGGTTCGAATCCGGCTCGAAGGACGTCGAACACTTTTTTCCTTTACTTGATCAACTTGTAAATTATAACAGTTGTAATCAACAAATCCTCATTTTTACACATCACAAAAAAAATCAACGGCGAAAAAAAGAATCCCTGGCTCCTTTTATTTCACATTAAATAAAAGAATATGGTATTGGATGAAGTTTATATGTTTAAACGCTTTATTCAAACATTCACTCTGTAAACACACATACTTGCAACAGTTCCCCCGGTCGCACACTCTCTTTCGGCGGCACACGGACCCCTTGCACATTTTTTTCGCCCGTACCTCCGTGTCCGCGCACCTTTTACGCAATGCTCCGCCCACCCCAAGCTCACGTCTTCGGGACGTCGAGTCTGTGGCTCATCATGTCCAACCGGTTGGACATCTCTGAATTATTCAATTGGAGTGTTTAAAATAAACTCGTTATGTACAATATGATTCAGCTTTGGTTAAAAAGGGAAGAATAATTCGCAAGAATATGACTCTTACCTATAAAATAACTTTTAAAAAGACTTAGAAAAGTGAATACTATATGTATGTCGCATAGTAAATTTTATATTAGCAGTTGATTTCACACGATGACCTTATAATTCACATTTTATAATTAATATTTTGTAATTAACATTTAATAATAATACATATTTATCACGGCAGCATATACTGAGCAATGTTGTTCTCGTCTTACTTCATTCACTATTTTAGATATTTGCTTCAATTAGCACTTTTCATTGTAATCCGTATTACGTTGATACGTATATACTGTACGTACTGCGCGCAAATAGCGGTATACTAACTCCCTCTGTTGGAATTTATACTGTACTGCAGGAAAATATGTGCCTACTGTCTAATAGTTCTCAGACCAGCGTTTTTATGTTCGGACTTCCACTTATTATTAATAGGTAACTGTCAAAAACTGATTTATAACCTGAAGACTGCCATAGTAAGGAAGTTCATGATTATCTTCTAATATTCAAACTGGTGAATCACAATAGTGTAACCTTATTCATATGACATAGTTAAGCTAACACATACTGTAATGGAGTTTTGTATCTGAGACACTGAACCTAAGTGTCTACGGCTCTACAGGCATACATATCTGTCCTATAATTTATATATTTCCATTCATATACTGGATGTCTATACATCACGTGCGTGTGTAAAATGTAAAGAAATTGTGATATTTAGTGACGATGACGGAAGAGTCTGCCCTAGGCTGCACGTTCCCAGAGGGATGCCTCATTGGTATTTAGCTGCGGCGTTCTTCTGCGCTCCTAGTTAACGGCTTCCTCTAGCTTCCCTCAGGACGTAGTCTGGGGACCAGCATGAGGGGAAGAGCATTCGCCATGGGGGTCATTAAATTCAATGAGTCTCTCTTGAGATGCTATCCCACTGAGGATTAGTCTTGTATTAAGGAGGAAATAAGGAAAGGGGAAATGCTCTTTGTAAAGAAGACAGAAATATATTACTCAGAACAACAGGCAATGATACTGGGCAGTATGATGACTCAGTGGTAGCCCTGTAGCCTTACACCTCCACAATTGGAGGTTTGAATCCTGCCTCTGCTCTGTGTGTGTGAAGTTTGTGCACTCTGCCCTTGTTCTACAAGTTGTTATCCTTCAGTCCAATGACATGCAGCTAGGAAATGGAATCTTTAAATTTCCCTTTGTGTGTGTGTTCTGCAATTGACGGGCATCCTGTTCGGGTTGCTTTTTTGACACCATTTATGTTTTTTTTTTTCTTTTTTGAGTTTCTGTAAACAGCACTTTAAAAGAATTAAAGATCGATACTTCAGGTACACATACAATGTAAACAATTACTCTTCTACTTCAAAATATTTTGAAGTATTCAGAAAAAGAAATAGATCTTTGGGCTCTCAGAAACAGCAATATACTTGAGTCTATTTCAGTACTGTCACATGGACAAGTGTTGTGGAATGAGGGACGAAATCCATCCATCCATCCATATTCTCAACAATGGATGCAGTCGCCAAAGCTTACTGGATGTCTATTCTGACATGAATGTAGCTGGTGACAACATTATACAAAAACAGAAATAATTAATTAATTAACCAATTAATTAAGTAACTATAAATAACGTACCGGTAAACTTGAAAAAAAAAATAGATACACTATAGGCGGTTTAAACAACACTTAACGATGTATCATCACAATAACCAAAAAAACAACTATTATATTTGTCAAATAGCAGCTGTGCATTTTGGAATACCGTTTGGACGGTGTATACTGTACAGTTTTACGATTTCTGCAACGAGTACCCTGTTCAACTATATAAAATAATAAATAAACAATGTTGCCTTTATACAGACAAGCATGAGCACGTGTCTGCTACGTTAGAACTGTGATTTCCTCCGCTAACGATGACGACTGACTAAAGACGAACGTCTTTCTAAAGTGCCGCCTACTTTATCTGCGTACATTAGGTTAACAACAGCATAAATAAAGTCTCCGAAATCGTCTCTTTGTCTGTCCAATAAACTTGGGTGTAACATAACACTCTGGGGCATCATCCAATCAAATCTGTCGCCATATAAGGTAGCGCGCCACAATTGGACCAAAAAGCAAAGGCAGCTTTAGTTAAAAGCCTGCATCGCCTCTGGCTGGAGGCAGTGCTCGCGTGAGCCCAGAGGTTGTGATAGACGCCAGCGTACCTTGGTGGTTCGTCTTTTGTTTTCCCTTTCCTTTTTTTATTTCGATTTTAGTTTCCTTTTTCGTACGGCAAATGGGTTTTTTTTGTTAGCCCGTAATTAGCCGAAATACTGTTTTTATACCACCAAGCTACTTTCTCTTTATGTGCGGCGGTCGCATTTGAATTGCAGCTGCAGTCTTCGCCTGCCATGACTGGCACTGAATGAATTTGCACACTTTGTCTGTGGCGGCCGCAGCATTAACGCAGCATGGGGAACGACGACCCCCTGTAAATGCATCTTCTTTTGCGCTACCTAGGATCTTGTTTTATAATTCTTTTTTTAAAGCCGTTAATTCAGTATTACTGGGTGACTGCGCTCTTTTTGTTTGCTTGGGCGTCATTCTTTGGAACGGCGAGTGCTATGAAGAATGTTGTTTTAAAATGAGGAAGCTGTCTCTAAACGGGGTGTTAAAACACACAGGCCTGGCGTTTCGTAGGCCCGGGTCTGCCTTTCAGAAGGGGGCGAGTGAGAGAAGCAGACGTATGGATCAAACGGGACAGGACACCTGAGGAGAGGAAGAGGAGCGGAGCCGTTAGCTCCATGACGGCGCTTGCGCGACTTTGCCAACAAAAGAACTTTAAGTTAACTGGAAAGCTGTGCATTAAAGCTGTAACGGGTTTCTTTGCGAGCAAGTGTCCTTTTTCGGGGCTTCCTGTTGACCCTTAACTCCTACCGACTGTCTCCCAACATTTGTACGGTTTTTTTTGGGGTTTTTTTGCTGTTCAATGGAAGTATGCTACCAGCTGCCGGTTCTGCCCCTGGACCGGCCGGTTCCCAAGCATGTTCTCAGCCGCAGGGGAGCCATCAGCTTCAGCTCATCCTCGTCTCTGTTCGGGGGTCCAGATCCGAGGAAGCTGTCACAGGTAACGTGAAGTCCAGCATTTGATGTATTTGCTGATGTGGGTCTCCAGGGCTCAGATTTGGGCGGTGAGGATGTGTGTCACATCTGTGGAAGGGTCCAGAAGGAGGATGGTCGGTGTTTGGTGAATTCCAGTGTTGCGGCTGCAAATGAAGAGGACTTTACATATTTGTGATGTTTAATCACTGCCTCTGTGGCTTGCATCTTAATGACTTGGTTTTCTTAATAACCGGTAATGCTAGTAGTGTTGAAAAGGCCAGGCGTACCATTTTAGACTAAGGCAATTTCAGATGAATGAAAAACATTTCAGTTTTGGTATCAACCGATCAAGTTTGACATTTTCCTGAACATGTCAGGACCACCCCTGAGGCTACAAGTTTGGCACCTACTGAGAAGATGCTCCTGTCCTTGGTGTGGATGCACAGAAGTCAGTGCATCTTGATACTACTTGAATATAGGGAGGATTCGCTTGAACCTGGGATAGTGACGTCAGTGCCTGCCTGCGCATCTGGCTCCATTTGCGTTGTGTTAAAGGCTTCTCATTGTTTTACCGCACATCCATTCTAGTAGTAAGATCACCTATAAAGTGTTCCGATTATTCGCTGTGTTGATTTTGGAAGGCCTCCTCCTGTGGAAATGTGGATCTTTATTCTCTTGCCACATGTTGACAGTAATTTTGATTGCTGTTGACTAGCACACGAGGCTTTGAAAACCTTATTTAGTGACACATGTTTGTGTTGAGTCATTGGCAGCAAACAGTATAGGCATTAACTGCCTTTATTTAATGCCAGTTAGAGAGGAGGGGTGTTGTTCTGGTGCTATTGATGGCGCTGCGTCAATTCGGTGTTCCAGATGAGCCCCCCTTTAAAAGTGTGACACAGACCCAGCACCTGTTCTGCAGACTCTCGCCATCCTTCAGCCTTGTGTGAGGTTAGCATTACTCAGTCACTAATCCTAATGGCAGCTATGGGGGCTGTCCCAGCCTCCTTTATCGGCATGGTCCCCTGGACAAGTGCTAATTTTACCTGGTTTTCAGTTCCTGTGTCAATCACAATACCTAAGAGAAAGAGGGGGCGAGACAATCTCTCAAAATGGCCAGAACTGGGGGTAGCCCTTGTGTCCATAAGACCATTCATCTGTCCTTAAATTTTACTTTATTGATGGCTGTTCATGCTGCCTCAGCACACTTCAGTGATTTCAGGAATTTGTGGTGCGCTAAAGCTCACTATATGCAGAATGTGGGACGTTGCAGTCTAGTGCTTTAATTACAAGCCCTAGTTAATGCGGTTGATCTTAACGAATTTAAGAACCCCCTAACTTTTACTATAAATTTGCTATTCAAAGTTGAGGTTCTAACTCCACCAGCCTGGCTCTGTTCCTGCTTTTGTAGTGTGGCCACACAGGCCTTTGTCTGCTTACTTTGTACTACAGGGTTTTTTTCTCTTTCCTCCTGCATATTTAAACTCACAGATGAGGTCATAGTTTAACTGAAACTGTCTACTGTCTGAAAGGCAATAAATGCATTCATTTCTTTATCTGTATATTAAGAATGACTTCTGGGCTTTAGCTAACTGCAGCTCATTATGTAAACAGCCAGTGAGAGTGACACTTATTTTTGTCTAACCCTCCCCCCTCATTTGTGGACTCCAGACTTGCACAATTGTAAAGATGACCTTTTATTTAAAAATAACTTCAGAAAATAGTCAGCAAATAAAAACTGTTACAAATGGTAAATCGTATCCTGTACAAAATATTTAGCCAGTCTGCTGCCATGGGTAGACACTGTGAAGCTGTTACACAAAAAATGGAAATACAGTTGGCTCAAATTTTTTAGCTTGACCTATTTCAGATCATAAGCCCTTTGTTAGAGGAGTGTCCATCTTTTAATATTGTAAACTAAATTCCTGACACCCTGCTGGTTGTCTTGCTGTGATCTGCTTTCTGCAGTTAGGCCTTGCGTTGGTACTACCCCTCGTGGGCCAGTGGCATCACGAAGCTGGTGTAATAAATGGCTGATTCAGGACCCTTGGGATACTTGTGTGTGTGTGTGTGTGTGTGTGTGTGTGTGTGTGGGCTCCCCTTTATGGGAAAATGTGGCCTTCCACCTGCTTCTTAAGCCTGGTTGCAGGAATTTTGCCGCTACTGTTACCCTTGTGGGCCAGCAGCATTTGAAGCTGGGTGTTTAAGTTCCCATCCAGTCCATCACAGTTCTGGTTTGCCCAAGCATTGAAGCACCAAGATGGTTTGATAACTTATCAGCAGTTCTGCAAATGACTGACAAACTGCTTAACTCCTGTTCTGCGCTCTTCATGGTGTGTGGACTCCATTTGAGACACTCAGTGGAAGCCCTGTAGATTTAAGGCTAGCACAGGACTTCACTACATTGGACTGTTTTCTTTGAGGGAAAAACAAAGCAGAGAAAAATGATGAATCTAGAAGCATGCCTTGACCAGAGCCACATAATGTCTGACATTTTGAAAGTGAGCTTTTGTGAAACAAGCATTAATCTTCCATGTTAGTACGAGTTGTAATATGCTTTTCATAAATGTCGTGTTTTCCCCCCACTGAGACCACAGTGTGCCATACAGAGCCTATAAAAATGTTCCTTATTCTGAAAGACATCAGTGGTCTGTATGTGTATGGCCCATGAGGTCGTTATTTTCATTGTTGGAAGGCCAGGTAAAGCAGTAAGGGTTTCCATCTGGGCTCAAGGCTGCACTCTGACATCTTTCAGTCACATGTTGCCTACTTTCAGAATGCTTCAAGCTCATTTAATCTGAATAAAAAAATTCAGTTCCAATTTCAACTGTTAATTTTACCTTTTAATGGCATCAAGCTGAAAGGACTACAGGGAGCTTCATTATGACCTCTGAACTCCTTCCCAAATATTTTTTTTAAATCTGGTCATTGTTCAGCTCATGCAGGATTGTTTGAAAATCTGAGCTGCAGGGTGGTGTTTATTGCTGCCCCCCCCTTCCCCCCAGCACTGGGTTTTATCTCTTCCCCACATTACCCAAGTGATGTTTGGTGTTTTTGAAGTCTGGAAGTTAATGACTGTTTGGGCTGCTTGGGTAAGCCTCTGGTCTTTAGTATTGCGCTTTGTTCACTTCAGGGGCCACAGCATGCTTGGCTGCTTCTTCAAGACCGTGAGGATCTTCTCACATCACGATCACGTTTCTGAATGTCAGTGACTTCAGCAGCTGCCTGTTTTGCCCGATGGATTGGCAGTGCTCAGAGGCCTTGTTTATAAAATGCGAGCGGGTGCAGACTTTGAAATGCATTAGTCACCGCCACCTCTGTCATCAAGGCTAGTTATTTGGTGTCTGTGTCCCTCGTGGAGTTAAGGGTCGGCGTTCTGGTCTGACTGCCAGTGTGACGGGGGGGGTGGGCAGTACCATCCTGTGCCTGATGGGTCAGGGTAACTGTTCTATGAGGTGACAAGGAAACTCCTGTGAGTGAAGCCCAGCTCCAGGGTATCCTGGAGCAGCTGCTGCTGTTCATTTTAATTGTCCCCAGGATTAGCTGCACTGCTCCTTGTAAAGGATGAACCTGCAAAACAGAAATGCATGGCTGCTCTGTAGGCAGCTTAAACTTCATTGTTGTGAGATTTTTTTTTTTTAAGGCACCAGCCTGCCATTCAACAGAACGACTGTGCAGAAGGTGCAGTTTTGCCCAGCTGGATGACTGGCATGGTGCTGTTGGTTCTGACGGCATGAATAGCTTTTTGTTCACTTGACACTACCGTGCTTCATTGTCTCTGGAATGGGCAGATACTGTGAGAGCTGATTTGCGTACTGCGATGCTCGCCTGTGGGTGTGGCTCCACACACAGTGCCTATTGTTCTGCGTGGCGGTCCTGCTGCTCCACATTCCTGCGCTGCCACGGCTCCTTGCACTACGTCAGCTGACGACGTGTTCCGATCAACGCATGATTAAAGGCCTGTGCCATGCTATTGAAACAGGTTTCAGTGAGATTCAAGGTGACAGACTAATTAATTGGGAATTCTCAGTCCATTTAAATGAATGATCAACGCCTGCTTACGTGTGATTTAGCTTTAGAGTAGCCGGTGGAGCTGGAAAAGTGAAAATCATCCTGGTACTAAAGGGGTAGTTTGGAAAGCAGCCAGATTACCCCACAGAGTGACTATATTAGGGCTAGTTATCCTTTTGGCTCCTTGAGTATGTACATACGAACATCGACTTGGCTTAGGCCTTGGTCACTGAGCTGCGGACTATCATGGCCTTTTATCCGATTTGCATCCCGTTTGCATTTGTGAGGCAGGTGTTATCGCTTATGTGGCCTTGGACCAATGGATAATGAGCCTCTTTGTTTCTGCCGAAGGAGAAAGCACTATAAGCCAAATTGGCTCATCAGAGGGAATGAATAAGATTCAGATATTTTCATGGCACTCCATTTGTTGAGCCTGTTGCTGTGTTAGCCTGTGGTGCTCTAGAGTGCCACGAGGGCAGCTAAGAACTTCTTGGCACACTGAGTTTTGCTCTGCTAGCATGTTAAGCAGATGGCACATTAGCATGTGTGCTAACCCCCCATGTTAACTGGGTAATGCACAGGCTCTCGTGAGCTAACACAGACTTCCAACCTGTGGGGAAAGGTCATTCCTCTTCCCAAGTTACAGCGTGCCTGCTGCCCTCCCACTCAGGACCATCCAACCCCACTGAGTGGTTTTTTTTTTTCTTTTTCCCCTGTGTGGGCCATGAAGAACAGCTTGAAATTTCAATATCTTCCCACCTGTTTTGCATGCTTCCTGAATTTTGCATAGAATTTGTTGGAGTCTGCTGGTTCACCCTCAGAATAGGGGGAGCTTCTCTGAACTGATTCTATGCCGACTCTTGCCTGGGGCTCCCAGCAAGGATGTTGGTTTTTAGATCACTTTTTTTGATACTTAGCAGGTGTGTTTCATTCTGGGCTGTTTAACGCCCCTTGTCCCATTCCAGGCTTTCATATGATTTCTGGTGTCTTGGGCAGCTTCCAGCACTTGGCCCTGGGAGCCACCCTTTCTCCCCTTGTCAAGCCATATAAACTCACTGGGAGCTGAACCCTATCCACCTGATTCTGCCCTAAGTATTTAAATGTCCAGCTCATCGATTGCAGCTGTAAGATGCACCTCACCTCCAACAGTTTTCTGCTGAATATTTTGCTGAAACCATTCAGGATGAATTCCTTGGATAAAAATAGATTCTGAATGTCTTCTGGTTAGCCCTTCACATTGGTTTGCCTGCATTTATTTACAAGCTGAACAGCTCCCCCTGATGGTGGTACAATGCACAGTCCTCTGCAGTTGAGTAACAAGCTGAAAGCTCATCTGTTGGGTAATGTGTGGGTGATTCATGGAGGAGGGATTTCAGTTAACATACTGGATAGAGCACAATGTCTAATAGCCCTTAGTTGCTTTAACTCAGTTATTGTCTGGAAAGCAGAACCTGAAAATTTGCAGTAATTTTCTACTTTTTTGCCCTCCCCTTCCAGGGTGTAGTGAGAACCTCCATGCTCTTTAAACCTGTATTGTAACATGGTGGTGTCTGGTAATATTATGTCACCAAGTGTCTGGATGTCAGGTAACTGAGGTAGCAAAAATGACTGTTTTCCGTTATCTCAAAGTTAAGCATTCTGTTTTTACTGTAAGTTGTAATTCTTCAGGGAATTTCTTAGCTTTACACAGTCCAGCCAACTGCCTACTCGGTGACCACTGAAACCAATGGGTAACATCATGTCTCATGGATTTAAAAACTGTCTTTGCAGCGTCGTGGCGGGATCTCCTATGACAGCTCTGACCAGACGGCACTCTACATCCGCATGCTTGGTATGTACTGCCCTTTTTCGCTTTGTCCCACCCTTCTATCATTGGTGTCCCCCTAAATCTGGTCAGATCTAATGGTTTTCCCTGACTTGGTAGATTGTGTGCACTGTTGGGTGTTATCGTTTATTTTTGTCTGGGGTCTTTTTTTGTGGTTTTCTGACAGGATGCCTGCAAGGTTTAGGGAAACCCATGCTTGTAAATTTTAATTGGGATACAAGTACAAGCTAGGCAAGATGTTTAATAGAAGAAAAATGTGAGTCTCTCGGTCAGGGGAAGACAGATGGCTTTGTTTTACGGGCTGGGTGAAAAGTGGTTTCTTGAGGACGTGTTTATTCCTGCCCTCTAGGAGATGTGAGAATCAGAAGCCGAGTGGGGTTTGAACCAGAACAGAGAGGCTCCCATCCATACCTCCTTGTAGACTTTCGGCTTTTGCACAGTAAGTACCCGGAAGAGCACCTTCAGCTCTTTTCCGTTAAGTACCACGTGTTTGTCAGCATCAGTGTTATTGGTTACCAATATCTTGCTCTTAATGTGTGCATTGGTGGTGGTTGTCTATGTTTTAGCAGAAAATTTTCTACATTAACTTTCTGGCCATTTTTGTTGAGTCCCTTTCTAGTGATTTTTGAAATTGCTTTCTTGTTTTCTATTCACAAACTTCCTTGCTAAGTCCTTTCTGTATAGCACACCATATAGTGAGTGAGGCTTCCATGCAAGTTGTCATTTGGTGCCGTCCCAAATGCTGCTTAATTTTAATACTTAACATTACTATTGTACCACCACTAATAATATTGTAATTTTTTGCTTGTGTAACTTTTGGTAGTAAGAGCCATTGGTCAGGTGAAAATGTGACCATGAAAAAATGTTTTGTGGCATTAGACATCTAGGCATAGTAGATTCACCAATAGTGTGTGTGTGTGTGTGTGTGTGTGTGTGTGTGTGTGTGTGTGTGTTTTTTTTTTTTTTTTTTTTAATGAATCAGTTTTTGTTTAATTGTAGATTGTAAGGTATGGTTTAAAAAAAAAAAAAACCAAACTGCTGCATCTAAAAAGAGATGCAACGATTGTAATCATTGGCTGATCATTAAAAATGAGCTGATATTTACTGCCAGCTGATGATTCACTTTAAAATGGTGAGCCATGATTCCTTGCACGTCGGTGTACTGAATATAGGAAATGTCTGCTCTCTGGACTTAACGTTTCTGAAGACGATGTTAAACACATTTTGCAAACTTTGCTCTCTGGAAAATTTCACCAGGAGGATCTACTAATAAATTAGTTGTGCTGAAATTACTCACCTGAAAGCGAGGCACAGAGTATGAAGTTTCTGGAAAAACAAATCCTTTCCAGTAAAGAAGGCTGCAGTACTGCCAAATAACGCTACTGTCAGCAGCACAAGCTTTTGATAGCAAAAGAAAAGTCAGTTCAGACAGTGCTTGTAAAATTATGGAGTTTATCACACTTGATCAGCCTTTCTCTGTAGTCATGGACGCTGGCTTTCAGAGATGAACACACCTGGAGTCTTGCTGCACAATTCTAAGCCAGCATTATTCCTCTGTCTGCCTGTTAGAGATGTACAATGGTGTGGCTGGTCGTGTTCACAGACTGCTTTATGATGGTTAAATGGAGCTCCGATATAGGTCTGTCCACTGTGCCGAGTTTAACCACTCAGTGGATAGACTGATTTTGAAGCTGCAGAAAGTCTTGCTCAAGAATTGCCCGCTGTCATACTGCACAGGCAGTCTCACATGTATTAAGTGACCTGTTTGCCAGATGGAACACTGCACTACTGATTTGTCATTGTCTTGTATGACAACACCAGAAATATGGCTAAAGCGATGGAAGACGGTGACATTCAGAGTTTAACTTGCATGGCACATGGTCTTCAACTGGAAAGAGCAATTACGGTATAAATGCTACAGTAAATATAAGCACTTGAAATGTAATGTTCATGGCATGTTTTATTCTAATTTGGAATGTTGGGTACTGAGCAAATACAGGATAGACTTTGTTTTAGTGGCAGTTGCTGTATAAACACTAATGCAGTGGCAATTTAGTTATTTACAGTTGCACATTTCAACAAAGCCATTAATGTACATCTTGTATACCATTAATATAGAAGGCTTGGTCTGTATGTCAGAGTTGATGTTTTCCTACTGAAAGTCTAATTTTTCATTTTTGGAATGTAATTATCCATTTGGGTGGATTGTTCCTCTAAACTTAAGCACAACTCCCCAAGCAATCAGTATCAATGTCAGTTTTCAAAATTGGTATCAACCAATAATTCTTGCGCATCACTGAAATTTATACATGTTAAATGTGCTGCCAGTTGTTGTGAATAGGGAGAGTGGCCAAAGATATGTAGGCAGTAAAATGCAGGACTTCAAAATAAACACTTTTTTTAGGATTTTTTTGATATACCCTGAGCTTGCTATAAAGAGACAAAATCAAGTTCCATGGGCAGACATCACCTTCAGAATGCAAGATTCTGTAATAGATGCACTGCTTACATTTCAATCAAAGTTAATTTCCCAACTAATGCCTTAGAGGTACTGAAATAAACCTGTTGAGATTCAGAAATTAAGCACTGCAAGTTTTCCTAAAAATTACATAAATACTGTAGTTAGATGGTTAAGGAGACTTATGATAAATCAGTGCTGCAGCAACTAATCAATATTGTGAACTTCTCTATAGTCATAACAGGTTTATACTGGGGTGGCTTGATACCACTTTTAATACAGCCTTGAATATCAACAATCTGATTTTATGCCATTTATAATATAGCCATCTAAAATGCTTGAACTATGAAACAAATACTCTAATCCTCTAAAGGAATAATTATGAAACCAATCGCGTGATTGGGCAACATCAAGCTTTTTTTTTTTTTTTTTTTTTTTTTTCTCCTCTCTCCCTCCCCAGATAACCACCCATTGTGTGTGGTGTACTTTTTGTGTCTATCTGTACATCCCTAGTTAACACCTAGTTCCTGTAGCACTGGAAAATCCCGGTGCAGTTCATGTTCTCACTTCTAGGTAGTGAGGCAAGTCATAAGCGAATGAAATGTGCATTCACAGCCGATCATAGGTTAAGCACAGGGGAAACAAAATGCATTTGTATCATTAATAGCACAACACTAAAGTCAGATTTTTGCCGTTTGTCTTCATAAATAGTCATTTTTTTTTTATGCAGACGCTGCACATAAGACTGAGCTCATTTGTGACGCGAGAGCTCCCTCGCAGCCAGAGATGCTTTACGTAACTTTAACATTGTGCTGATCAAAGATAATGTACAGTGGGTATAGAAAAGAATCACCCCCCTTCAAAATATTTTGTTGCTTTGCAGCCTGAAATGAAGATGCAAAACAATTTGTAACAGCCAAGTGAAAGATAATGGTAACACTTCAGAAAAAATAAGAATCACTGAGATGGATAAAGGATCACTCCCCCTTAAAAAAAAAAAACTTGTAAACTCAATCAGGTGTAACTAATCACCTTCTCCATAGCACAAATTAATTGGCTTCCACCTGTGATCAATTGTAATCATTTTGATTAATTCAGCATAAAAACGGCTATTCCTAAAGCATTCCAGTACTTGGTGCAGCTGAAAGGAAACAACCATTTAGCTATAGGTGGCAAGGCACTGTCAAAAGATCTCAGGGACAGAGTTGTGGACAGGCAGAAGTCAGGAGATGGATACAAAATTTTAAAGGCTTTAACGTTTAAGAAGTGGAAAGTGTTTGGTACTACTAGGACCCTTCCCGGATCAAGCGTGGCCTAGTCAGAGCCTAGACTTGAAGCTGCCACCATTGAATTTGACTGCACTTGCCCAGTTCTGTGGAGTGGGCAATATTGCAAAGTTGGTAGAGAAGTATAACAGACTCGAGGCTGTAATTAAAGCAAAAGGTGGTTCCAGAAAGTACTGATATGGGGGTGATCCTTTATCAAGCTCAATGATTCTGGTTTTATTTTCTGAACTGTTGCTGTCATCTTTCACTTGGCTATTATAAGTTGCACTGAGTACATATAGCTGGAAAATTCTTTTGGTGTGTGGTTTTTTTTTTTTTTTTGGCTGCTATGCAACAATGACTTTTTTGAAGGGGGGTGTTTCTTTTCTATACCCATTATATGATGAGATTTTCTGATAGCAATGACATTGAATTTAAAGTTTAATGGGCATGCTTTGAAGCTGTATTCATTTTATTTGTGAATGAAGTTTGAGTGCAGTTTGTGTGAACATTGACATGCATTGCTCTTGAAAGCAATTTTGCAAGTGTTTAACGCCATATAATGTACAACTAGAAGCTTTAATTTATTGACAATTAGCTGCTGTTGCAATGGTTTTGGTTAGTTCTTGTGTTGAAACAATGCTAAGAGGGATGCCATTTTTAAAACATTGTAGATGTGCAGTTTATTTCCTAAAAAGTGTGTTTAGCCAAATGTTCAATAGTTGCAGCCCTCTATACAGGCCCTATAGTTATAACATTTGTCATTGTGGTTTTACTTTAAGACAAATTGTGTGCTCTCCATTTTGAATGAAATTTTTAGGAGACAATGTTGTAGACTGTGAATCTTAACCAGCATTGAGTGCTCTGGAATGATGAATTCAAACTGCCTTTTTAAATCCAATCTAGGAGGCATCCTTTACAATTGGCTTGGTTTAATCTCATATCTGAAAGTAGATGTCTCACAGATGGTAGGTAGCCAGGTGTAAACATGTAGCTAATCATGCTGATATTTACCCTATATAAAGATACGAGACGTGTCAAAGTTCCTGTTAGACTTGGTTTTCTTCCAGTGTTTGTTTGCCATGCATTTTCCACATCAGGAGACCGATATTCATTTTCCATGCTGTTTGGTGCAAACTGTTTTCCCTTTTTCCAGTTTGCCTGAAAAATATGGTGTTGACACTCCAATATTAAAAGCTGCTTTAGCTTGTACAAGTCTGGTGTCTTCAGACCTTCAGGTCTTATACTTCTTGGAGATGCGGGTGGTTTTCCTGCTGTTCTCTCATACCTCAGACAGGCCAGTTTCGGTTCGAGGGGTCCGCAGGCTGCTGAGCTTCCAGAGCTGTCGCCATCCGTCACGGCTCATTTGCAGCGAACCAGAACGGAGCCCATTCCACGTCCTTGACCATGACTATATCGGCCAGGCGAAGGTTAGACTCTGCTCACACTATTGCTTTTACATCAGCCACATATATGACTGTCTTGCTCATCAAGCTCTTCCTTTTTGCAGTGCATGCTGGGAAGGGTTGGAAGCTGGGGCTTTGACATATTCCTCTTCGACCAGTTAACAAATGGTATGATCTTGAGTAGCAGTGCCCCTGCCTGGCCAGCCCACTCTGCTCCATGTAGTTAATAAGCATCAGGCTGCCAGCTCTGACTTTCTCACTCCTCTTTACAGGGAACAGTCTTGTCACCCTGACAGCTCACCTATTCAATCGTTATGGTTTAATTGAGCTCTTCCAGTTAGACATGGTCAAGCTTCACAGATTTTTAGGTAAGCTGCTTGTTTTTCAATGTACATATGGATAGTACATGGATGCCTGCATGATGTTCTTTGAGGAGAGCAGCTGTGTATGTGTCATGGGGTTTTCCTTGCTAGTGATGGTTCAGAACGACTACCACAGACAGAACCCATACCACAATGCTCTGCACGCTGCTGATGTCACCCAGGCCATGTACTGTTACCTGCAGGAGCCCAAGGTGAGGTGGGGCCTGTACACTGTTGGGGCTTTGAACAAGCATGATGGTGGCCTGACTGAGTGTTGCCTGTATAGCTCGTCTCATCTCTCACGTCCTTCGACATCCTCCTGGGGCTCCTGGCTGCCGTGACCCATGACCTCGACCACCCTGGCGTTAACCAGCCCTTTCTTATCAAGACTAAGCACTACCTGGCTGTCTTGTATCAGGTAAGAGCTGCCTGTGTGTGGGACACTCTCAACTCCGCCCATGCTGACTGAGCCAGTTGTATAGTAGCAAAACCAAGAGGAGACTTTGGACATCAAGTAGGGGTCATCTGTATGTGTGTTTGAAAGCTGACCCTCTGCATTCCTTCACCCTGAGTGTTTCTTTTCAGAACTCATCTGTTCTGGAGAACCATCACTGGAGGTCGGCAGTGGGTCTGCTCCGCCAGTCCGGGCTGTTGGAACACCTGCCAGCTGAGGACAGGTGCGACCCTCTGTCTCCATTAGGAAGGACCAGCCAAGGGTCACTTCTATATTTGCATCTTCCTGCCTCTGCTCATTTTCATTACATTTCATTGGGCTTTGGGTTGGCAGGCAGAGCTTGGAGAGATGCCTGGGATCCCTCATTCTGGCCACTGATATCAGCAGACAAAATGAGTACCTGTCCCAGTTCAGGAGCCTCCTGCACCAGAATGACCTCAGTCTGGAGAATGCAGCTCATCGGCACCTCCTCCTCCAGGTGCGAACTTCATCGCATTGGCTGGCGTGCCACTGGATGGATAGGCTATTGGCTGGCTTGGTGTGTTGTAGGCTGTCTAAAGCTGCTCTTTCACCCCCTTGCCACAGATTGCGTTGAAGTGTGCCGATATCTGCAATCCCTGCAGGCCCTGGAAACTCAGTAGACGGTGGAGTGAGAAGGTGACCCAGGAATTTTTCCAACAGGGTATGGCCGCCTCCTCCCATTTCACTGCGCCACCTACTGTCATGCAACACAACATCCAAGAACCGCCTTGAAATTCCATGATTTTGCAGTTAAGCCGACTGCATGTATTTGCTACTTGGCAGGGGATGTGGAAAAGAAACAGAACCTTGAAGTAAGCCCGTTTTGCGACAGCCAAACAAACACGATTGCCGATATCCAGACTGGTAAGACTGCTGCTATTGAATGACGTAGAAGCTTGTGCGAAAGGAATGCTGAAATGGTGGCGCCAATTTGAGTGGACATGATGGCTGTGGCTGACTGCCTTTGGTTAGTCTTAAGGTTGTCCTGTACTCCGCAGGGTTCATGTCTTACGTAGTAGAACCCCTGTTCAGCGAGTGGGCTTGCTTCTCAGACACACAGCTCAGCCACACCATGCTACGCCATCTGGACATAAACAAAGCCCACTGGACAGAGGAGATGGACCCCTGCACCAAAACTAAGCCTCAGGGAAGCCAAGAGTCATGACCTAAACC
>JAACJT020000064.1:9623146-9635765 GCA_009936485.2 Gymnarchus niloticus | reverse complement strand
GTTGGACGAGCCGGCGGAGCCAAATTTGGTTGGCGTCTCTCTGGTCGGGGGGGAGGGGGCCGCCCCCCCCCCCCCCCCCCCCCCCCCCAGCTTGGACTCTGCTTTGTTCTCCTTGTTGGGTGGGCTGCTGCCATGGAAACTGAAATGGCCTGCTCTCTGGGGAAAGAGGAGTAGCATGTAGCCTTCGCTGCCTTCCAACACTTGAATAACCATTTATTGTTCCTCAGATGGAGATCCAGGAAGAGAGATCTCAGGGGTAACCACCATGTTTTTCCCCTCCTATAAGGAGCTGATGGGCTATAACCACAGTAGCTGACACTGTCCTTTACAAACTCCAGGCAGCTTTTGTTGACGCTCCAGACGCCTTAAACTATGCACAAAGCTAAGCGACCAAACCAGACTGTTCTCTCATGCAGTGTACTGCTATCTCCAAAATGCACTGTCCAGTTACTTGCCTTTGTGAGAGAAGATACCTTTGTCAAAATTAAAAATGCTTTTTTTGACATTGATTTCTTTTGTACAGATTGTTGAATTTAAATTGTTTCCAATTGCAACTGGTGCTTTTTTTAGCATATCTCTGAACCCCCCCTGTCCTGCAAGACTGTTTTAATGAACTTGTTTACAAGCTGTTGTAATAGCCATCTTGCAGATGGAGTGAGTGTGGATAAATTTTTAAACTTTTTTTTTTTTTTTTGCTGTTCTGTCCTTTTGATACATGCTCAATGCGATCCTGTTTTGGCTAATAAAATGACATTTTGGATTTTTTTTTTTTTTTGCTCACTTCATAGTTGAATGTGTAAATGTTTATGGGTTTGGAACAAAGGTGATGGTTTTGATTAAGCCACGTTCATCTCAGATCTGGAGAATTACACAAGCTTCCATAAAATGTATATAAGCTAAGTCACTGCATCTGTTACATTTTATTCCATGCATTAGGTGGCATATCTTAAATCTGCTTTTAAAGTGAACTTTTTGGTAATTAGCAAGGTTAGCTCTACATCTGTTTAAGGGAAGGTACAGTACTAAAGGACACCAAAGCGTAAGTGGAGAGTGCTCCAATGCCTTGTAATTATATTCATGTGCCTCTTCCTGAAGCTTTGTCTAATTAAGGACAGAAAGTATTGTTTCCAGGGTCAAACTGTCCTAGGGTAAAGACGTAAAAGGCTGTACTGATTAGACAAAGGCTTTTTTTTCTAATGGTTTAAAACTCAATGTCTCTGTTCCCATATTACATATCCCGTTGGAGACTGCAGTAATCCAGACATCTTTTCCCCAGTTAAGTACTTCATGTCCTCCTGGGCCTATTGTTAAGCATTTCTAACCTAACTGGAAAATAACATCTCCCGTATGCCACTGGTCTTCCTCAGGGCCTTCACCCAGCAGAACATGCACAGAACAGTTAAAACACAAGTTAGCATTTTTACTATATGTCCAGTCCCCGCAGCAGCCTGATCTCATTTTAAAGGCTAAACCCTTTCCCTCCGTCCGAATCGCCAAAGCTATCCTGATAGTCGGGTTTAGCCCAGCGACGTCGCAGAGGAAACTTTTCATGTTTAGCTTGCACCAGGTACACTTTTAGCCACAGTTCATGGCCACAAGGATTTATAAGGCAATACGTCAAACATGACGGTAGATCACAAGTCAGTTGAGAATGTATAGTTACACTGAAAATGTGCGTTGTGCTTTTCAAATATTTCACGATAACATATCTATGCCCAACTTTCCACAGTGCTGCAGCGCCGTACCCATTGCGTTATTTGTTTTCCTCCACCAGCTTTTCCCCAGAGACACACCCCTGTCGAAAATGATTGGTTACCGGCCAGAAAAGCAGTCGGTATTCCTCAAAACTGTTTGGTACACGTGTCACGTAACTTCAGCGTTAGGTTGCCAGCCAACTGCATTCGGCTGGTGTTGGAGGACATCACGTCTGCAGTTACGGAACCGTCAAGTAGGCCAAGGACCATACAAAATACATTTTAAAAATATTAAATATTTCGAAGTAACATTCGTTGTCGACACGTGCATTCCTATGCCCCGGGGTTTTTCTTATCACAACTGAACACTAAGTAGGTCTCTCAAACGAAAGTATCCTTTATTAATAGAATGTTAAACGGTTTTACTTACCTATTATTACCGTTAAACATTTTATTCAGAACACATACTGTACTTCTGAACCTTAATGCTATAATATATACGTCAGTCAACACTTATGTTACTTGGTGATTAAACCCTAAGGGTACGAATTCAGCACCTAAGACCGGAATACATTTGAGAGCCGCACCAGTTGTTGTTCAACGGTAAAAAAAAAAAACAAAAAAAAAAAACCGGGATTAACATAACGCGAAATTACGATTTTGTGTCAGCTCCTGTCTCAGTTATTCTTTTTTGTCATGAGTCACGACTCTGAAGCGTTGTCTGGTCACAAAGCAATCAGGTACGTTCGGCAGGGTCCTTTCAGACTTAGAAAGGGGCGTATCTCTGGGAGAAAGCTGGTGCAGAAAAAAATAGAAGCGTGTGCACGATCTAAGTGCTGTGTATTTATAAACATAACGTTTCTCTTTTAGTAAGATGCCCGTTGAGAGGCTGTTATGGAGGTACGGTTCATCCAATCAGGAAACGCCATACTGGAAGGCGGTGACAGTGTCATTGACTGGAAACACAACCTGTAGACCGACAAAAATTTGATAATTGTGTACTTTGCCAGTCGTTTTTAGATCGATATACATATTTGATATCTGAAACATTATATTAAATACCAGTGTGATTAGACATTTGCATGGTCTACACGTCGGATATCATAAGAGAGACCTCCGACTGAGGTAGGCTGATTTTCAGGGTGTGTTTTTAGGCTAAAACAATGAGCTCGTCGGCTAGCAAATCACTGACAATACGGCGTGAAAATGTAGCCACTACAACTCTTATTAAAGTCTGTGCATGTACATTGACAGTTAAAGCAACCCTGGTTGTCAGCATATATACCTGTCGATTACTCCTTGAATTGATGTGCAATATTAATATTATAGCTAAGCGGTTAACTAAAAAAAAAACTAAGGTAGGATTTACGCCAACGCACCAGACATAATTATGCGTCCTGTTAGCAGCTGCCCATTTGCTGATGTGCTTTGACTCCTGTTATATAATACAGCGCCGGTTGCTTTGTTCATAATGTCGATTATTCTTTGGTTGGTTTTTTGTTGAGTACCTATCTAGCCATCTTACCTACTGAACAGTAGGTAAACCTGTTCTGCCGGTTCGCACTACCCGATGATCTACTATGTGATCAGCGTAACTAGTTTAATTCATTTGGCCGTTTCAGGTTAATTCACGAAGTTATTCTTAGGTGATACCAAATACCTTTCAGCACCAGGAGCTGGTGGATGCGTCTGAACGGCTAAGCCCGCACCATGAGCGGGGAGCCGGACGCCTTGGCCGTGGTCAATCAACTGCGAGACCTGGCCGCCGACCCCCTCAACCGACGCGCCATCGTGCAAGACCAGGGCTGCCTACCAGGTCTCATCCTCTTCCTTGATCACCCCAACCCCCAAGTGGTGTACTCCGCACTACTAGTAGGTCTTCTTCAGATGTGCAGATTATACCAGGTTAAAATCAGCAGGTGGATGAATGTTGTTTCTTTTTAGTTTGCACGTAAAGCCAACTGATGCAGGATTTGAGTCATCCAGCTCTTTGCTTTGGCTCAGAATGAACACATGTAAATGACAGCTCCCCATGTTTGCATGATTTGTGTCCTGAATCTTGTGCTCCCAGGCTGTGCGGTACCTGGCAGAATGCCGTGCCAACAGAGAGAAGATGAAGGGCGAGCTGGGTATGATGCTGAGCCTGCAGAATGTTATCCAGAAGTAAGTTGCCCCCCCCCCCCAATTGAATATGCTTCAGTCCCCTCTCCCCTAGGACATCAAAAATTCATCATTCCTCTCACATGCAGGTTTTCCCATTCTTCTGTACTTCTTATGCATTTTAGTATTGTTTTCAACCAACAACATCGCCGTTTGTGGGATTTTTTTTTTTTTTTTTTTTTCCCTGACTAGGACTACTACACCTGGGGAGACAAAAATGTTAGCCTCCGAGGTCTACAAGATCTTACAAGCTTACAGCACTGCAGATGACCAGGTGAACGAGGCCACGTCCTGCAGGCGTAAGGCCCAGTTCTTCCTTGGGAGCAGCAACAAGCGTGCCAAGACTGTAGTGCTCCACATCGAGGGGCTGGATGACCCGGTGAGCCTCCTTCATTATAGGTGTCTTCCATCAGCAGCGTAGATAAGCCTTTTAAAAGCCAATGTTCCTCACTAGGGTGCTGCAGGAAATAGAAAGTAACCTTCACTATGGCAAGGTGATTTTGAAGAGGGACGTGACTGAACACTGATTCTGTGTGTGTGTGTGTGTGTGTGTGTGTGTGTGTGTGTGTGTGTGTGTGTGTCCCCCAGAGTCGGAGGAGTCTGTGTGAGGAGGCCCTGCTAAAAATCCGTGGTGTCATCAGCTTCACTTTCCAGATGAGCGTCAAGAGGTGCATTATCAGGGTCCGCTCTGACCTGAAGGCCGAGGTGAGGCGTGCACAAACTATAAAATATAATGCATTATAAACTTTCTTCTTTTGTATGAAAAATTGCACATTTCACTGACCAGTACTTCTTATTTAACCTTAATCCCATATATGGACCTTTCTGAACCTGATCAGAAAAACCAGAGCCAAGTTTGGCCGTTTTCTTGTTTTTAATTACTTGATTTTTGTTTGACATAAAGCAGAGATGAAACCCACTCTTGCAATGATAAATCTATTTTGTAAAGAATATTGCATCATTCCTTGCTCCTCCATTCCTGGTCATGTTGGTAACATAAATCTGGACTCTGTGCTGTTGATTTTGTTATGTGTTGTGTTTTTTTTTTTTTTTTTAGTGCTGTTTTTGTTCTTCCTTAAGATGTCAGCTCTAGTGTTGGGTATATCGGTCTTTTTCTAGGCAGCTAGGTGACTACCTCCTCACCAGATACTGGCATTGCATAAGTGGCTGTCTCCATTGTCTGCTTTAAAATGGTTCCATACTGCGGACATTTTACTGGATTGCCAAAACGTGTCACTCTTCAGCAGGTTGTGTGTAATTTTCGATTACGTCTACTTTTAACGTGTCAGTCTGCGGTTTGCCCTGGAAAACCCAGCAGCGTCAGTAGTGTGTGTCTTGGTCTGTGTCTAGGCCCTGGGATCTGCCATTGCCTCCACTAAAGTCATGAAGGCCCAACAGGTCGTCAAAAATGAAGAAGGTAATGAGGTGAGTTTTGCCAGTTTTGAAATACTTGAGTCTGGTGTAAATTTTATTTTTATAGCTCAGTGGGTAGCACTGTTACCTCACAATGGTGGGGGTTCCAGTCCCACCTCCCTGTGCGTGCGTGCATGCGTGCGTGCGTACAGAGTTTGCATGTTCACCATGTGTAGCTCGGGTTTCTTATGGGCACTTGTATTTTCTCCAAAGACGTTTGCTTAAGCTAACTGGCATCTCTGAATTACCTGTAACGTATGGTTGTGTGTGAGCTGGTAGGTGCTCTGAGATGGACTGGCATCCTGTCTACGGTGTACCCCAGTCTTGTGCCGTGTTATGGACTGGCATCCCGTCCAGGGTGTACCCCAGTCTTGTGCTGTCTGGAATAGGCTCTGTGACTAGGGAAAGTGGTTAGTGGATGGATGGATGGATGGATGACAGTTGTTTATGACAACCTATACACACAATAACCATGACCTTACAGGTTTTCATATACCCTCCTTCCTGCTAATGTATAACTGCATGTGATAAAATGGGTGAGCTTGTCTGTATAATGGATTGTGTGTGTGTAGGTCCTGGACAGTTCTGGTTAAAATTTAATTTGAAAAGTTTTATTTTTACTGCTGTATTTGCTCACGTAAAGGTAATATTTGGTAACCTAAGTAGGTAGTAAACAGGCATTGCGGTGATCTCAACATTTGCCGGTTTAAATCTAAGAAGGGTTTTGTATATCTTTTTTTTTAGTAGAAATTGTTTTATGTGTCCTGTGCAAGTCTGGGAAAATTATTTGCCAAGTTAATTTTTTTTTTTTTTTTTTTATTTCAATACAAGTATTATTTTGATGGCATTGCAGTATGTGCATTTTTCTTTGGCCAGCAGGTGGCAGAATCTCATAATTCAATTAATGCTGGCCATACACCTACTGGCTTTCAAGCGATTTCAGAGTCGCAGAAAAATTTCCAAAGTCGGACTAAAATAATGAGAGTTTTGCTGGAGTTCTAACGTGCTTCTGTCATCTCCATCGTTAGGTGTAAGGTGGTAATCATAGCAGTCTTAAGTCAGTCTTTTTAGTGTCTTGACATTTCGATTAAAATCAACTGTGTTTAATATTATTGTAAGTCTTTCCAGAGTCTTTTCTTTATGGCCAGCAAAGAATGACCTGGACATTGTCAACAACTAATAGGTGATCTCTCTTCAGCCAGGGTCATGTCCACATTCTGTGGTCTTGTCTTTTTCTTTTTGTCTTTGTTTTTAAACAAACCACCGTTCACACGAAGGCAGCTGTGGCCAAATGCCGCTTCTGTTTCTGCTCCATTGTTCAACAGTTTCTCTCCTTGTTAATTTCCACCAGGAGTATGATGGGAAATAATCTTAAAAGGATCTAGTTGCAGTCTTGCAATTAGTAACCCTGCAAGATCCCCAGTCTTTGCAAAATCATTATCTTTGCCAAGTCTGTGACTAAAAACTCTGTGAATTGTCTTTAGATGTAAGAGGGTGTCAGACTTTTAAAAGATTAAAGTCTTTCCAGAGTCTTTTAAAAGTTCTCTAGTATATGGCCAGCATAAGTGAGGGCTGCTGAGAGGTGGTCGTCCTTTGGTATCACAGCAATAGATTCACCACAGGGTCCTTCTGTTTCCATAAATGCTCATCTTGACATCTGCTGTGCTTTTTTTTTTCTGTTTGTGTGTGCAGGTAATGATCCCCTTCCCAGAGGACGGTCTGGAACCAGTGGAGCAGAATGTAGAACTTCCAGATTACCTGCCCGAGGAGGAGAGCCCCTGCCAGGAGCCGGACAAAGTGGTGACCCGCGTGGGCTCCACCCAGGAGAGTGGGGGCTGGCTCAGTACCGCCGCGAACTTCCTGTCTCGTTCCTTCTACTGGTGACATCAAGTCACACTCCGGGCCCTGAGTCTCCAAGCCAACTGGGCAGTAGCGTGCAGGTCTGCCAAGTGCAATTCTCAACTGAGTGATAGTGTAAACACACACACACCCAAATACTGTACACACGCTACACGGAAGATGAAACGCGAGACCGTCAAAACAGGCCTCCTATCAGACTCTCTGTGTTTCTTTTTTTTTTTTCCAGGGTTTTCAGGTTATTAAAGGGGTCATTTTTAGGCTGTTACACGGGTCAATATTTTTAAACCAAACGATTTTGTGATACAAAGCTTATTGGTGTGATTGGTCCACATTCCACTACACATCAGCACATGGGACAGGAAGCAAGCCTATCACATGACCAGAGCTGAAGTCTGCAGGGACCTGCAACTCTTCTCTGCTTTTGCTTCTCTTTGTTGTTGTTGTTGTTTTTTTTTTTTTTTTTAAATGTCTAAATCGTGATGCTGTTTGTCCCTTTGTGGCTTCTCTACGACTTGGATAGCTATTAATATTCTGGCTGTATTGCCTTGTTTACAGTGCTGCCTGTCACATCTGGGCCTTAACCAATTTTGTAAGCAGAATTTTTGTTGTGTTTGTTTGTTTTTGCCATGACACGAAGACAAACGAGGGAAAGACGTTTAATCTCTGAAGATTTCCAAAAGGTCAAAAATGAGGTCCATGGTGCATGAATAACATTCTGATATGTTGTACAATCTGTCCTTCAGCTGGTGGTTGGATAAGGATGTTGTGGAAGTTTTTACCGTTTCTGTATGAGTGAGATCAGGAAAACTCTGTTTATAAGGATCCTGTAGTCACCCACCAACTACAGTCAGCAAAAAGAAATGCTTTCTGATAACATTCCAGTTGGATTCTATCTGGTCAAGCTAGCATGGTCATTCTGATAACCATTGTTTTGCTAGCTCTCATTCCATTTGTTACAAAATGATGACTGACAGCTTGTATTTAATACTCAATGAAAATATTGCTGTTTTTTAAGACCATTATGAGTGAAAGGTATTTAAATGTCTAACATTGACATAATATTAATGCTGAATTGCTAAGCACCAGTTGTTGCTTCGTGTGGATAGCGGAAACAGCAGTCTCATTGTTGCCTTTATAGAATTGCTGGCATTTGTAAATGCCAACCCACCATTTGAACCCAGACAGTTGGGCAGAACTTCTAAGGGTTTGGTTGGGGTTGTCTATGGTGGTGGCCCCCACCCTTTCCCCATCATAAGCTGTTGGTCTGGGATTCAGAGGCCAGGAGAAGCAAACAACACGGATATTGTGTCAGAATCACACTTGTTTGGGTTTCCTCTCCATTATGTGTTTGTACATTACCTTTCACCCAGAAGGGTTTCATGAGTGAGTCACATGATGTTACACCTTGCACTTGTGGTGTTGGTCATGCCATGTTTTTATTAAACGAGCATGAAAACATTAAAAACATAAAGTGTTAGTTGTGTCATTATTTAACATTGCTAGCCTGGAGAAATGTAGTGTGTGGGTGGGCTTTGTACAGGAATGTAACTATCATGTTGATAGAACGTTACATACCACTCAATCATGTTTAGTCTTTTCTTTGGTGTTAGTCTTTGAGTCTTTTTGTTTTCTGCTTTAATCTGGCTAGGGGCACCGCTTTGAATTTTGGGCTCCATTAAAGCTTGAAGTACTGGGCCCACTGGGACCCTGGCTCTAACCCACATATTAGATTCAAGGCCACTGCTCATGTAGTGGTATATAAAAAGGATGCAATATCATTACTGAGGGGCTCATGGAACAACATTTAGGAAAGATAGGAGGCAATGAGGGTCAAAAAATGCAGTGCAAACATGACATAAACAGTACAAAATAAATATAAATACTAAGTATATTACAGACAAGCACAACAAAGCATACATAGACACCAGCCAGTGGCATATCAGATTAAATAATAGACATTTCCTGTCATAATGAGTGTAAACATTGATGGGAAGTAAACAGTTTCTAATAGTGATAGGTGCATTGAGGTGGGGAGTGGACCTTGTCTGCTTGAGGGAAAAAAGCTGTTGCAGTGTCTGTATGCTCTGGAACCTTCTACCAGACAGCAGGAGGGGTGAACTGTCCATGGGAGAGGTGAGAGTGGTCTGCTACATGGTGTTTTGCGCGGCGGATGCAGTATTTGTTGGGCTATCACAATCCTCTCAGCTGCAACTTTACAATCCACCACAGGGACTTGCACACAGTGACGCTGCAGTTCCTGAACCAGATGATGCAGTGGCTGAGGACCCTTTCGATGGTCCCTTGGTAGAAGGTAGCAAGAATGGGAGGGGGGCCTTCTACATCTTCTAAAGGAAATTCTTCCTGAAGTGAACAACCATCTATTTTACCTTCTCCACGTTCAGAGATGTTGTCACAACATCAGTCCACCAGATGTTTGACCTCCGCTCTGTATGCGGACCCACCATTGTTGCTAATGAGCCCCACCACTGTTGTGTCTTGTGAACTTGATAATGTGATTTGAACTGTGTCTGGCAGCATAGTCCTGTGTCAACAGAGTGAACAGCAGTGGCTGAGCATGCAGCCCCTGGGGGGCACCGGTGCTCAGGTGGAGAACCCTGGAGGTGGTCTTCCTATGCAGACATACTGAGGCCTGTTAGTCAGGAAGCTCTCAATCCAGATGCTCCGGCCCAGCAGGTCCAGCTTCCCTACCAGCCTCTGTAGGATGATTGCAATGGATGCTCAACTGAAGTCTAAGAACAGCATTCTGATGTAACAGTCCTTCTTGTGCAGATGTGAGAGGATAAGGTGGACGGCAGTGGGGATGGCATCGTCTGTAGTCCAGTTGGGGCGGTAAACACACTGTAATGGTCTAGCTGGTCCAGGAGCTGTGCCTTCATGTGCCTCAATACCAGCCTCTCAAAGCACTTGATGATGGGTGTGAATACCACAGGCCGGTAGTCGTTGAGCCAGGGGATGATCTTGGTTGTTTTGAGGCATGACAGTATAACTGCTGTGCTGAGCGATGTATGGAAGATGTCCATCAGGATGCCACCTAGCTGGTGAGCCCATTCTCTGAGCACACGACCAGGTATGTCATCTGGTCTAGCAGCTTTCTTTGTCTTGACAGTGGATAGAGTATTCCTCACATGGGCTCGGGATAGTTGGAGCACCTGGTTCAATGAATGTTTGTCCTTTCCCAGTGAAGAAAAAACATGAATCCATTCAAGTGTATCTGGATGACGTGATGTCTATTTCATTCTCACTTCATTAGCACGTCAGCAACGTTTATGTGTAGTTTTATAAATTGCAGATTTTGTGGGTTGTCTCTAAACCTACTCCACAAGAGAAGTAACCATAGTGGATGTGCTTTCCTGTTGATATTCCAATTAAATCAGTCTAAAAATATTTTAAAGGTAGTTTTTGATTATTGTATATGATCACGATTTACCTGTTCCATCTGAACTGGCAGTGGCTTCGGCGATAGCCATGTAAATGTGTTAAACGTGTTTGTTATAGAAAAAATCATATTCAAGTGTTTATGTTAACTACACTGCCACACATCTCCAGGGTTGGGGGCTCAAATCCTATCTGTGCTCTGTGTTTGTGTGTGTGTGTGTGTGTGTGTGTGTGTGTGTGTGTACAGTTTGGTGTTAAATGCCCTGTAAGCCATCATTCTCAGTTATACTCTCACACAGCACTGTCACAGTCTCTCTCACACACTATCAAACTCTTTCCACACACAGTCTAAAAACATATAGCTGGTGGTTCTTAGCTTCCATACTCTGTAAAGCACGTGGCCTAACAGCATGCCCCTTCTGTGGCCACGGGGTAACCCTGTACTGAGCAAGTGCTTATGGAGGACGAATGGATAAGAATGGTATGTGCTGCTAGGTCTTTCCTGCTAATTAGTAAGCTTTTATTATGGATATTTTCATGGACATCTGCATACATGTCTAGGGAACAGCCTAGACAGGCTGAGAGACCATCTCAGAGCAGCCACAATATGGGCAACATAGAGACCCTGATAAATCCCACGCTCTCAAACTTGGAACTGGCTCAGGAGACAAAGGCACTGCCCTGGAGGTCTGAAGCGACACACACGCAGACTCACAGAGCCACCAGGGCACCCTTACTGAGGAACATTTCATGTCATTGCAGAATAGCAGCCAGTGCTTGGTGGGACCTGATGTTTGATAACTGCACTCTTTCCACTTCCTTCCCTACAGAGACCATTCTACAGGAGTCCAGCTCGGAACTTTGCTGTTAGGCTGCTTGTTCTTCTGTCTGGAACAACAAAACCCAGTTAATTATAACCCATTAACCTGCATGCTGTATCATTAAAGCCATCACCACTGATGAAATGATCATATCGTGGGTGACGTGGCATTATCACTGTTGTGTAATGAACCCAGTGAATACCAGAGAGTGTTATACAGTCAGTGTGTAATCTGATACCATTTCCTGCTTCCAAACTTCATGAGAACTGTCTTGTCTTTTCACAGAGCTGCCTGCATTACATCTTGACCATGTTAGTCAGGCGTCTAAGCAGAAACTGCATGTATTGGCAGGAAGAGGTTTAACGGGAGGATTGTTTAATTTTGCCCTTGGCTGTCCTTTTACCGCACTGTCGACCTTTCAGAAGTGAGCCAGAAATGATTGCATTGTGGAATCTCTCTTGGGCTTCATTTGTATTCTTTTAAAAGTGTTGTGATTTTGTTGGCAAATGCAAAAGGTAGTCTTACCTAACAAATCAAATGTCTGTTTATCTGTGTCAGATTGCTTTAACTGTGTTAAATGGATTCTGTACTGTCCTGGAATATAATAAATAGTTCTCTGGATAGTTCTCTCTTGTAAAACTGTCTTCCAGATCAGCTAAGTTGAACACTTCTCAGACAGCACACATCCCACCCTTTCACCTTGCTCTGCTGAAGCTGGGGGGACACCTGCATGCAGTTCAATGCACACCCATCCAAAAAACACGACTTAAATACACATCCACACATCACACGATGTAGACACACTCAGCCTGGTTCCACTTATACCTAAGTTGATTCCTTGACAACTGTATGCTTGCAATGTAATATTCAATCCAATTTTATTTACATAGCAACTTTAACAAGCAGCATTGTCACAAAGCGCCCAAGATCCTCAGAGAGGAAGCCAAAGGTGACAGTGGTAAGGAAAAACTCCCTCAGGAGCAAAAAACCTTGGGAGGAACCAGAATCAAGGGGGAGGCCCATGCTTTGCTGGTCAGCACCAGACATGTGGGACAGGTTCATTAATACAATACAATATGTGCTCACTTGAAATTTGGAATGAAGTGTCTGCTAAATAAATCAATGTAAATGTAGCTATATGTTTCAAATACACACACCTATACCTGAATGAAAGCAAGAACAAGCTCCCAGTGCACACTGTAGTGGAAAAACAGTCAACTCGGAGTCTAGAGACAGCAAATACCTTTATTACCTAGGTTATTCAGTGCACAGAAT
>JAACJT020000064.1:9609824-9623046 GCA_009936485.2 Gymnarchus niloticus | reverse complement strand
TCCTCTTCGGCTCCTTCTTCTTCGGCCAACAGTAGCCCACTTTCCACCAGCACCCTGTTGGCTGACAACGCTAGTGGCAGTTGTTGTTAACCCGGGCCTCAACCGATCCGGTATGGAAATGTGTTTTGTTGTCCGCATATTTGATTTGGAAAAAATTTTACACCGGATAGCCTTCCTGATGCAACCCTCCCCATTTATCCGGGCTTGGGACCGGCACAGAAAAACACACAACACATTTCCCAGTGGCTGGGTTGTTTCTGTAACCTTATGACTGTTGCATTTGCACAGGAGCAGACATCAGACCTTGGCCTGTGTTTGGTTTTCTATACCCTAAGGGGGATCTGTTCTACTTTGGCTGACTGTGGACATAATGTCATTACAGAATGTTAGTCTTGGTATTATCTTAGACAGCATAGTGGAGTACAGTGCCTGTTCAGGAATATCTGTGGTCTGTGTGTCTCACCTAACAGGCTGAAAATGGGTTTGTTTAGCGTACAGCACACCTTTCCGGCCTGCCTGCCACTGAACCTCAAGACAAATCTGTGTTAATTTACTTAGCAGTACACAGTGATAAGTGAGGAATGCCTGGGGTCAGAGAGCAGGGTCAGCCAGTCTGGGGTTAAGGGGAGAAACTTCAAATCCCCAGGTGATCCGATCTTCATTGGGCCTGTGAAGTCATGTCCTTCTGCATTCAGGCATTGAGTCTTAATGTCTCTCTCTCCTTCTCTCTCTGTCTCACTCGCTCTCTCGCTGCAGTGTTTTGTTTTGGTTTTTTTTTTATCTCGTTCACCAATCTTGCTTCCTAGGTAATGGGGAGCTGAGATAATTGTGTATGTTTGATATTGGTTGGTATGGTTTGTATTGTTAAATTGTCAGTGTAATTTTGAGATCATTAGTGTTATGTCTTTTTTAGTGATGTGTATTGAATTGTTAGAATGATATGAACTGTGTCTTGATAATAGTTGATTGTGATTTGTGAAGGGTTTGGTTATTACTGTGCATTTGAATGTGGAGTTATGAGGTAGAGATTCTGATTTTTGAATGGTTTTGTCTCAGGTTGTATGTGATCACTTTTGGAGTTTTCTTGTCTAATTGTTAGTAGTAGTGTTTGTGTATTTAAATATGTATTTTATCTTCTGAGGATTTGATTAGTAAGGAGAGTTAAAAAGATATGCTTTAGTTATGAGGGGGAATAATGGTAGAAATTACTTCTTTTCAGAAGAGTATTTCTTATACTTCTGGGTTGTGAATGGGTTGGGACAGGTCATTGTGTCAGCTGTCATTGGGGTAATCCTCTTCTTGGGTTCAGGCATGGTACCAAGTTTGTTATGTGGAAAAGTTTAAGAACCCTTACCGTGGAAGATTTATCACTTGTCACAAGCATTAATGATGGCTTAGTAATCAAAGAATTGGATGTCCTAAGGTTATTCAAAAAGCAAGACTGCAAGAAAGCCAGTGGTCCCAGTTGCCACTCTAAAGCACTGTGCCAGTCAGCTAGCCTCAATATTTACAGGCCTTCTCAATCAGTCACTATAACTCAATGCATAGCACCAGGCTGCTTTCAGACTTCTGTTTTTGTTCCTGTTCACAAGAACATCAAAATAGCTGGTCTTAATGATTACAGACCTGTCACACTTAAATCAGTTATAAAACTTTTGAACCTATTATTCTGCCATATTTGAAGATTGTCACTCCTCCAGCTCCTAATTTGCATACATGGCAAATAGATGAGCTTTCAGCACCTTTACCTCAGAGGAACGTATGCCAGATTCCTGTAGACACTGGATTTTATGCATAGTTTGTAGCTAAAAATATTAAAAATCATCTTTCATATTATGTTCTGAACATTATAAACAATTGCTGTCAAGGCTAGACCTGAGGATGATAAAGTTAGGCATATTAAAATTTTGAGCAGAACACACTCCTGCATCTCTGCATCATCTTGAATGAATTCTTTCTTTGTTGACCAAAGTGAAGCTGGGAAAGGTCTCCTTTAGGAAGCCTAAAGGAACAATTTGTTCCGCTGTGGGTGTCCTGGGGCTTTTGACAATTCAGATAAACAACATAAGATCTGCTCTCTTCCCTCGCCTTTGGGGGAAAGTGCCCATAAGGTTCAGTTCTGTAAAATGTTATTAGGATGGTATTTTACCGCTTTTAGCAGAAAATCAAAGGACCTTAATTTACACTAGTTGATGGTTGTATAGAGTTACTCAAAACCTCTGTATTTTACAATATTGTGCCAAGTAGACGAGGTTGAGCATAGCTGGACCAGACTAGCTTGATGGAAAAGCAGAGTATAGCTATACCTAGTACTGTAGTGTAGTACACCTATAATGCAGAATTCAAGCTCCCGCCTAAACGAGCTGTGAATTTTAATAGCCACGTTGAGTGTCTGAGAATAGATGTCCTGGGACAATGAGTGCCACGAAAAGTGTCAGAGAAGTAGGCCTACTCTAAATTCACACAAGTACAAATTCTCAATAATGAATCATTACAGTAACAGGCCATTACCGCAGGTAAATTTAGTTTTTCCTATTTTGGCTTATTTTCTATGTACATAAACATGAATACTAGCCTAAATATTTGTTGCTATGTCTACAAAATGTAGTGTATGGTACTGCAAAAAGAAAATTGTGCATGTTAAACACATTTGAATTAGCTTGTTAATTTTTTATAATTGGGTAAGTGATGTTTAAAGTGTTTATCACCATTAAAATTGATATTTTGGGGAGATTAATTGGGGTTTCTTGAATGACCTGGAATAAATAATACCTTTCCCTGTAAGAGATAATGGACATAATTTTCTGAAATTCAAGTTTGTGCTATTTAAGTCGTTTCTGGAAGCAGGTTAGACTCAAACAACAGGGTGTAGGTGTTTATTGTTAGATAAACATTGTGTTATGTTCTATAAAAGTGAAGTTTACCAAAGATCCTTTTGCAGGAGGGAAGGTGAGCCTCCACTAATTAAAGGATGGATTCCCTATGTGGGCAAGGCTGTGGAGTTTGGTCAAGATGCCCACAAGTTTCTTGCTGCTCACAGGGACAAACATGGAGATGTGTTCACTGTCCTCATTGCAGGTGGGTTTTCATTATGTGGTGCTCCTCCTGCAAAGCAAGCATGTATCTCCACCCTGGGATACAGATGGAGTGGTGGGTAGAGAAAGTGGCAGTATTGAGGGAAATCGGATGGTGCTGATGAAAACCGTTCATGTTTGTTGCTGTCTGCAGAGCTTTGGTGTATACCCTGTTCCTAACCAGTCCCCAGACCTGTCTACATAACTTTGATATGCACCCTGTGCCTAACAAGTGCCCAGACCTGTCCCCAGACTGTTCCCCAGCAAAATTAAGATCTGATTGGCCAGCAGTTTCTCCACATGCCATCCGGAGATGCGTTTTAGCGTCAGAGGAAGTTTCCAAAGCTGCATAACTGCATCATTCGCCATAAAGCTCTGATAACACCTTGCCCTGTATCCTAACCTTCTGCAGTCTCTCATAGTGACTGGTTCTGTCACAGAAGACATGAGCTGGTTCCTTTAATCTCTGCTGCCCTCTGTGTTCAGCCACAGCCTTAGTCATCGTTGTTGATTCTCTTTGGTGTGTCACAGGAATCTTGGGCACATTGGCTCAGTAACTGCAGGAGTTGTGGTAATTTTAATCAATGTTCATGACAACAACATCAAAGCTGGTGCTGCTGACATATTCAGCAGATAACTTGCGTTGATTACAAGGCAGAAGGTTTGAAGGGGAAATTCGTTTTCCTCACCAAAGGTCATCAGACATCTACTCAGTCTAGGAGTCCAGGAAAAATGAAAGCGTAATGAAAGAGAAGACGTGAAGTTACATTCCTGCTTTATATGATTTGCTGAACTATATAAGGTGGCAAGGCTACAGGTTAATGGCCTATTTAAGAATACTGATGAATATGGTTCAAGTTCTGTTTTCTGTGTGCGTATTTCAGGCAGATACATGACATTTATTATGGATCCTCTGTTATATCCCTCCGTCATCAAACACGGCAAGCAGCTTCATTTCCATGAGTTCTCTGACAAGGTACCCCCCGTGGCCTTTGAGTACCCGCGCGTCAGGTCCCCGAAGTTCCCAGGGCTGGCCGACCAAATCCTTAAGTCCTACCACCTCTTGAAAGGGGAGAACCTGAATCTGCTCGATGAGAACATGGAGAAGAACCTCCAGATGGTGCTTCAGCAGGACTACATGGGGCAGGCTGGCGAGTGGAGGACCGACAAGCTGTACCACTTCTGCAGCAGGGTCATGTTTGAGGTCACCTTCATGACCCTTTTTGGCAAGTCCCCCCAGGGCATACGGCACGGTGGCATGGTGGAGCTCAGGGAGAACTTTGAGCGCTTTGATGCAGTGCTCCCACTGCTCATGGCTGGCATTCCCATTTCGCTGCTGGGATCCACCAGATCGAGACGCACTGAGCTCAAAGCCTTCCTAGTGCCCCAAAAGCTGGCATCCTGGGTGGGACAGTCACGCTTCGTTCAGCACCGGGCTGAGATATTTGAACAGTACCAGGCACTGGAGGACTTGGACAAAGCTGGTAAGACGGAGGAATGCAAGGAATTGTGGGGCATCTTTAGCGAGGAGTGTATTATCTTTACACTGCATCTAATGTAATGATGATAATACATTGTCAAATGTGACTTGTCATAAAGTAGCTAACATAAAAACCTTCTCAGTTTCTACTACTTGGGTCTTAAATATGTTAACAGAGATTTGTCCGCATGTTGTTTTACATGTTCTACAAACATCATCGGCTTAATTAGGGGACTCGTCCATCTCCTACTAGGTCACCACTTTGCCATCCTTTGGGCCTCTGTGGGAAACACCATACCGGCTACCTTCTGGGCATTGTACCACCTGCTCTTGCACCCCAGTGCCCTGGCCACTGTCCGAGATGAGATTCACCATGTCCTGGGGCCAATTGAGCAGGGAGTGGACCGAGATCAGGCACTTGTCCTCAGCCAGGAAAAGATGGACGGCCTTGTTTACATGGGTGAGTCGGTCTCCATCTACCCAGTCTGGAGTAAAATTCAACCTGAGTTTTTGGGTGTAATCTTAGGATCACACTTATTGTACACATGTAAGACACACGACTGTCTGGACACTGAAGCTCTAGTATAAGAGGATGTCCATTATTTCTTGCCACGGTTGTGTTGGCAGTCGTTAGGGTCGGAAAGCTAACCATGTTTTCTTTAAAATATACAAAATGTAACAGAAGATCTCATATCTTTCACAGGACAGAGTTGGCCTCAGAGTAACCCTGTAAGTGTATGTTTTCAGGTATTCGTTCAACTTATCTGGCAAATGTGGCAATGTGGTGACTTTTTGGTTACCCCAACAGGTTGGGGGCTCAATTCCTGCCTCTGGCTGTGCGTGCATGTAAGAAATCTGTGTGTTCTCACTGTCTTAATCTCTTTTAGACAATCCAGTTTCCTCCTGCAGCCAAAAACATATGTTTTGATGTCTTTAAATTGCCCTCAGTGTACACTTGTGTGCCCTGTGATGGACTGGCATTCCATCCAGGGTGTACCCTGCCTAGTGCCCTGTCTTCTTGACTCTGACCATGCACTGGATAAGTGTCTATGGAAAATGGATGGATCTGTCTATCTTACCACTTCCCATTGACCTGTTTTGGCTGCGGTGGATGTTTCAGGTAGGGTGTGACGATGTCATGAAAAATCACCACATTCCATCCTTCAGTTCCCATCAAGACAGAAGAGGGTGTTTAGGGTTTGAGTCACTACAACAAGAAGGCTCCCTGCACCTGGAGCTGCAGTAGTTTTCCTGACCCTGGATGTCTACTGCTTAGACCAGTTAGCAGGATGAAAGACTGAGTTCACTGTTATGAAAGTTAAAGTACTGCATTTAGGCTCTGACCACATCACACCTACGTAATGTGAAACCCACAATCTGGAAGTAGTTGTCTTAAGTTTCCTGGCTAGATTTCAGTCTGTCTCTAAGTTCCTTGAGAGAGAGAAGTAAGTAAGTTTCACATAAAGAAGGTATTTTTGTTGTTTGCATTTAAAACTCACTGTGTTGATGGGTTTATGGGAGGTCAGCACAGATGAGCCCTCCATGCTTGTTCAGCTGTGTGTCAGCTGTCATCTGACTGTAGCCAGGCATGACACTGTTACAACAGTCTACTTTCGGAAGAGTGTGTTAAATTCTGCTTGGAATTCTGCTGTATATATAATTAGTGATTGCCTAGTTTAAATTCAATGTATATGATTATCCATCCATCCATCTTCCAACCACATATCAGGTACTGGGTTATGAAGAGTCTGAAGACTATCACAGGGAACAAAGGGCACTTGCGCGCAGACACACAGGCAGTTTGCAGGTGTCAGTGCAGCACACTGCATGTCTTCGAACTGTAGCAGGAAAAGAGTGAAGCCCATGCAACCCAAGTGGGACTGGAACACCCAGTCCTTGAGGCATGAGGCTGTAGTGCTACTTATTGTGCTGCACACACTCTTACAGTGACTGCAGTGATTTGTGTGTAAGGCCTTTCCTCTACTTGCACTTTGGCTGATGGGCAGCCAGTAATGACACTGGTCTGACTGACCTCAGATTCTCAGATGCCTGTTTTTCCTGTGAACTACAGCATTATGACTTATTGGTAGGGAGTGAATGAAATTACGGATTCCACAGAATTAGCACGCCTTGTGTTAAGTATGATTTCCTCAAGCTGGAAGTTCTATTTCATTCTGGTCACTGCTAAAAGAAAATCTAGTTGGCAGAGTTTGTCATTTTTGTGTTTCCTAGACACAAAGCTCTGTATGGATGGAGGTTTCACATAAATCATGGTAATAACCCACGTAAACCCACCTGAAGAGTGTAGGCCTCATCATGTTCTGCTACAGAAGGTGTCTCCAGCTTACAGTGGCTCTGCTTCCGCCTCATGCCACCCCCCCCCAGGCAGTGCTATTCGAGAGAGCTTACGACTGTCAGCTGCCTCCATGAACATCCGCGTCGCACCGGAAGACTTTGTCCTGCAGCTGGCACAGGGCTACTCCGTGGCCGTACGCCGGGGCGATGTCATTGCTCTCTACCCCCAGAGCATGCACATGGACCCTGAGATCTTTGAGGACCCTGAGGTCAGAGAGAACGTCTCATAACGTGCCTGAGGTCATACAATCTGCTCTCTTCAGTTCATGCAGTGTGACGATGTTCTAACTAAGCCTCTGACACTAAGGTTTCATCTCACAGACTTACCAGTTTGACCGGTTTGTAGAAGATGGACAAGAGAAGAAAGCGTTTTACAAGAGCGGCCAGAGGTTGAAGTACTACTTCATGCCATTTGGGTCGGGCTCCTCCAAGTGTCCTGGGCGCCACCTAGCCATGAATGAGATAAAGCAGTTTCTGGCCTTGCTGCTGACGCACTTCGATTTAGAAGTCCTAGAGGGCCAAGCCCGGGTCGGCCTGGATCCGGGTCGAGTGGGCCTGGGTGTCCTCCTCCCCAACTGCGACATCCGCTTCCGCTACCGACCCCGACCTGCTTGATTCCACGTAGGCTGAGATGCGAGAAGTTCTGCTACTGATGTGCTCTTAAAGCTGCCACTAGCGGGATCTGGTGTTTCTGAGAGAATTGCAGTTATGATCTTGAAAATTGTATTGTAATTGTGTTAGGTAGGCAGCAAAATGTGAACTAGTAAACCTTACGGTTACTGAGCAAATGTATAACCTGAATCAAGGACGATATGATACCTGTATAGCCAGCTATGTAATTAATATGATTCTGGCTCAACTGTTCAACATTCATCATGATATATGAAAATGTCTTCGCATGATGAATGTTGAACAATCATAACAGATCAGTCACAGTTGCACCACATTCTTGAGCAGAGTGCAAGGCACACAGACTGAGTTAAATTTAGGGCTTGTTGATCAGCTTGTAGAAGGAAATGTCCTCCCCAGCCAACATAGAGGGGCCAGGCCTGGTGTAAACGATTTTTGAATGTGGCCGAATGTCCATTGACATGGCTTTGGCAGAGCACACCCAGCTGCTGTAAAACTGGGCTTCTCACTTGAGTATGGAGCTCACCTCTGTGCTTCAGGTGGGGTCAAATGGAGCCGTGCTACTTTTAGCTGGGGTTGGGGCTTCATTAGCTGAGAATCTAGTGAGCAATTGTCATGGAAACATGACATCACCACGTTCCGGACTCATGCTGTTGTCTGGCCTCCCACTTACACCTGATTCAGTAAAAGAAACAATTCAGACATCAGTGAGAGAAGAGGGTTGAGGCACAGATCAGCATTTAGCAAACCTTATGAAGCCTCGTGAAAGGAGAAGATCTGTGATGTACACAGGTATACATGCCACGGTACTGTCTCTACAGTATGTATGTACAGTGGGTGTATGGTTGTACTTTATATAGAAGCAGTATTTACACTGAGCTTCATTTAAGTCTTTTCACTGCAGAGGAAGGAACACTCAAGGCTAACATCTACGACTAATAGGAATGGCATTCTGTTGTGCTGCTTAATTGTTTCATGTGAGGGCTTTTAAAGATTTTGTTTGTGTTGCTCTCACAAACATGATGAACCAGGCAAATTTGTATCTATATGTTTATTCCATAAAACAAGCATTTAAAATGCTTATTCATAATGGTCTGGACCATGTAGCATCATGAAATAATATTTTAGCCGTATTTTTGTATTAGAAACATATGTTTGGCGCTTTTCAGAATTGTAGTTTACGCGGGAGATTTTACCATTTAATGACACTATAAGTGATTTTGGAGTGAACATGAGGTCGTCATCTACTGAAACACGAAATAAAAGTTTTAAAAAAAAATTGGCAGCAAATGGATTCGTTTGATTGGAAAATGACTGGGGAGACGGTTACATTATTTTATTCGAAATGACGCACGGAGAGAGCGTGGGAGATTTCACTATTTGAACTTGAAGGTCTGCAGCTGCAAAACGTTACTGGAGGCCAAAATGGTGTACAACCCTATGCTATTGTGCTCTGGACTGTTTTTGCGAAGCCCTGTGTGTAATACTGTGGCTCAGGAGACATTAATAACGTTAATAGGTTTACAACCCGTGAGTAACATTTTATAAATAGAGTCGTAAGCAAATATATTTTACAATTTAGTGTTGCGCGGAAGTGTATTCGCACTTTAGCGATTTCACTGTAATAATGGCGTTTGTTGTATTGTATACGCTCACAGTACAAGCAGGTCCTAACCACGGCTCAAGGCGTCTTCCGAATGTTCTGTTTCTGCATCTGTGTAGGGTCGAGGTGTCTAATCAGCTTCCTCCACACAGCTCGGTCCTGCACCTCCTCCCCAGTCAGACCCTTTTCCTTCAAGTCTTCCCTTAGTCCATCCTAGGCAGGGTACACCCTGGATGGGATGCCAGTCCGACACAATTTAAAGACATCAAAACATCCTCTTTCTCTTCCCCTCTACTTCCATTGTCATCACGCTCTTACAATCATATTTATTATCTCTCCTCATCACGTGTCCAAACCACTTCAGACTTTCCTGCACTTTCTTAGAGATCTCTCCTACCTCTGTTTCTTTCGTTTCTTACCCTGTCTTTCTTTGTAACTCCACACATCTATCTCCCCATTCTCATTTCTTCCGCATCCAACTTAAGGCGTCCTCTGAATATTGCCGATTCTAAGATTGCAATGAAACGGATATAGATCCGCAGCAAAAAGCCTTTCAACACACAAACACATCCAAACGGCTCAATGAGTTACATTATGCCAGAATGCATAATAATGAACACCACCTAGTTCTGTTTTAGACTCCCGTGTTGTACTGTACATGTCTTTGTGGTCTGGTGACATTTCCTGAAATAAAAACAGATGAATGATTATTATTAAAATCTGGCAATATAAAATAATTATACCAAAGCATTTCAGAACAATAAATTTTCACCAATTCTCGATTTTAAAATGAATGAGCAATGCGCAGTAATTAATCATGTTTCTTTTTTTTTCATATCATAAATCATATAGCAGGTTATAATTGCACATTTGTATATGACAGCCTATGTGTCTAGACAAGGTATTGTTACAATTAAGATTGTTTCTCGTAAAATTTAAAGAAGGTCGTCTCTAAATTTTTGTCAGGTTTCTCCGATAAACCACATCAATCATCCTAAAGACTACAAAATAACTTCTAAAACAAACCGAATTAAATTCTTTCTGCCTAATGTATATCACGAGACCTTAATATTTACCAGGACTTGTAGGCTGCTACGCGTAGCTTGATGATATTCCTATCTCCAGTCGATGAAGATCATATCAATGATTTTTATAGTGCTTTCAGCGTCTCGTCCAGTTTTATTTTTTTAACCGTAATCCAATTTAGAAACGATTTATGTTGCAGCGGGAGTTACTACCATTCACGAAGTGAGGCTGACAGTCGGACGCTGTTGCACTTAATATTTACAGAGTGTAGATGGTCTAAATATGGAACTCTGATGGACATGACCAATCTGTCAGAGACGGGGTAAGCTTCACAGGTACCTAGGGTTGGTGCGACAGTAGAGGTGAGAGTTTGTCCTTCATTAAAATATGCTACCAAATGTCTCATTTCTTACAGAGCTTGCCCCTGCCTCGTTAAGTGTTTTTGGCAAGTGGCAAAGTAGTAATTTTTGAGGGTTTGCCCATCGCCGACTTGGAGTTTAGGGAATTGCCGAACGCAGGTCGTTCCGGTCTTCCATCCTCCTCCTCTCAAGCATGTCGATGTTCAGCCTGACAACTCCATGCTCTTAATTTTCTGTAGCGGACTATTTTGGTGCTGGAGGGGTGGGGTGGGGGGCATCCTTTTATCCACCACATCGAATCATACTTGCCATCGCTGTCATCGTCTAAGCTCAGCTCTCCTGTGCTACTATTCATCGTACATTTGCCACTGGCTGCTCTCCCTGTAGAAGGTTCCAGTCGAGCGTTTATCAGTACCCGTTCAATCTCCACTTTCCTGTGATGCTCCTGGTTCCACGGAGTCATTGTCTGCCTGACTGACTGAAGCTAATGATTTTTCACCGGTAATCACTCGAAGATCCACAATTTCCGACAAAAAGTCCATTTTTGGTTCAGAGAACGGTTAGGGTTCTACCAGAAAATGACCTTGCGCATTAAAGTGAGTGCATCAAAGCATAATCCACAAGGGTCTGGTTTTTAGAACCGTAATAAGAGTCTCGATTATACGGGCGACTAGCGTGGGCGAAACTTTGGCACCGTACCAAGACTTCCGAAGTGATGGCAAGGACACGTCGTAGTGCATGAAGCAGGTTATCGCTATATATCAGATTCGCTAAGCTTGCTGTCCAGTCGGCGTACAGTTTTAAATTAGTCATATTACACCGTTGCCAAACTCTCCTTCAGCTACCTTCCTGTTCCTGCAGTCGTATCTCATTGTATGAGGGGTGAAATTAACAAATATTCAACTTAAAATCATTTTGAATTATATTTATCACTGAATAAATGTATCAATAACAATATATATGCTTAAAAAAAGTCCAAACAAAAAATGCATCTTTAAATAAAGTAGAAGTTGAACATAATTTGTTTCAAATTAAATAATTCCAACTCATTTATCTTTTTCCAGTCATATTGTTTGAATTTAATATGAGACCCTTATCTATGAATTGTCTTGCAATTCCCTTCGCCGCCACTTTTATTTCCAGGCTTGACCGCTCACTTCATATAGCTATGAAATTGAGCCATCATAGATATTCATGCAAATACCGATCATAATTTAACTAATCTGGGCCCATTAAAAATGCAGATGCTGCAGTAAACATATGTCAGAAATCAGTCTCAATTAATGATCTTCAAATATTAGGCAATGTTAGGCAATAAAACAGTCATATGGTGAAGTAACACAGCTTTTACAAATAAATTACAAATACATTTTCTAGGTGATTTAACTGACTTTACTGTCTAAGCCAAGCACATTGAATTGTACTGACTGGCTGTGGAAAAATTAAGAATTGTCGTGTATTCTTTGTAGTAAATCATGGATAGACTTTGTGTCACACACTTGCTGGAAGAAGCAATTGGAATTAATTGTAGTTAATTCCGCACATCAAGATGCCACTCCAATACAATCCCCCGCCACTCTCCCACAGTCCCAAACACCTGAGTCTACAACATCTTCAACTCCTGGTGCCATCCCCAGCACAAGCAGTACTCCTACTTCCAGAAGGACAGGTAATTTGAGGGAGGGGGGAATGAATGTCTAATCTGTTTAGCCACAGAACCTATGGTTTCAAGCTTTTCTTTAATCTTTTTGCATTATTCATTTTTGGCACTATAGCATAACTTACTGGTCAAATTTCACTGCAATCATGAAGACCATGTTTTCACAACAGAAGTACCTTAAGTTCTAAAACTTGACATTGTTAAATTTTAGCAGTCTCTCAGGAGATCAGCAGGGTTTTTCGGCCCTACCCTCCAGTGACCAGAGAGAGACCCAGGCTCCGCTCAAGAAAGCCTGAGATTCCATGGGTCTGCATGTTTGTTTGTCTGGGTGCAGTTGATTCTAATTCTGTTGTGTCAGCCAGTGAGAAGGCTCAGTTGGTAGCTGCAGGATTAGGAGCTGCCCAAATTGTGTTTAAAGGTGATTATTTTACTATTCTCATATTTGAAGTAGGAAAAGTATTTGTCCCTAAAAACTGTCCCTTTGTCTTCTCAGACAGAGATGCTGATTGTGAAGATTTTGGAAATGTTATACTGACGCAGTTCCTCAAGTTGAGGGATGCTGACGGGTTTGACCTTTTGAAGTCAGTGGGTCTTAATAATAAACATCTGCAGCTACTTAAATGTCCAGAGAAAGGCTACACTGTCCATTACTAAAGAAATGAAGTGTTTGTGGGACAGCCAGTAAGATATATTAGACCACTTGGGACTTGGGACTTGGGCATGAGTGAAGTTAGATAACAGGTAATGTGGTTATACATGAGTGATTTATGCATCGTATGTACAGGTTAACATGCTTTAAAGATTGATTTAACAATAATTGTAACATAGATGAACTTTTTTAAAGGTCACAACAACACAGGATGTAAAATGTCTGCACTGTCTGGAATATTTTTCATGGGAAGCTATTCGAGACCATGCCATTAATTGTAAAATGTAAGTACAATTGAGAAGGATCATCCATCCATCCATCCATCCATCCATCCATCCATCCATCCATCCATCCATCCATCCATCCATCTTCATTACTAATACTTT
>JAACJT020000064.1:9598673-9609724 GCA_009936485.2 Gymnarchus niloticus | reverse complement strand
CATCCATCCATCCATCCATCCATCCATCCATCCATCCATCCATCCATCCATCCATCCATCTTCATTACTAATACTTTTGTCTGCTGCAGGGAAAATGAAGCCAACAGGGATGGGCAAAATGAAATTTGGTATGTTCTTAACATATATATTTTTTCCTGCTACTTGTGGTATTAGGAAAAAAAAAATGTTGATTTTTTTTTTCTTTCTTGAAAGGTTTAAATGAACAAAACTCCATGGTGTTCCTGGGTAAGAGTATGACTAGTAATTCACTAGTAAATGAAATGAATGTCGGATGTGCATTTATTTTGTCTAATTTGCCCGTAAACATCTGATGTTGGTGGTAATGCTTTCACTTTCAGCCCCTGAATCTGAGACGATGTCTGATGATGTGGTTGAGATTCTGTATGAGATTGATGAGCAGAAACATCCACAAACAGGTTAGTACATTCACTTAGTTCTGGTTTTCAAATCTGATGTTTGTATCCTTTGCAAAAGACCACAAGAAATTAATTGTTCATAAATACACTACTGCCGTACCAAATGCTAGGCAACCATAGTTGGTTAAAGAACTGCATCTGTTCATAGATGAATTGTTTAATGGGATTTGACAATTGTTGCCAGTTAACTCCACCTTGTTTTTTCTTCACAGTTTGTTTGTTTGATAATGCACTTTTAGTGATATTTTTGATGAATAACTCTTGAATCTCAGCCAAATTGAAAAGAGTTAAAGTTACTGAGTAATAATCTTTACTTAATTGTGTTTAATCTTAAATACTTTATGGACTGAGCCTGTATTTGAACTTGATCATCTCTGCCATCTCTCCAAGTTGGGGCAAAGCATCCACTTAATTATACTCTCACCAAACAAGAGATTTCCATTTAGTGAAAATTAGTGTTTAAATTAGTGTTTCAGTAATTGTTTGTCATTAAAATTAACAAAATCAATACAGTTGTATGTGCCTAAGTTTCAATGCAAAAAAGTTATAAAATAATCAGCAGACCATCTGCTGGAAATGCATAAATGATAGCAACTTAAACAATACAGTTTGTTTCACAGTTTTGCATCTGTTAACAGTACCCCTGTTGTTAATCGTCATATCAAGTACACACAGTACATTTGAGTTTTCAGCAACAAGTACAAGAAAGTCTTACTCAACTATAGCTGTCAGGTGAGGAAAACTACACTCCATATGTACTTGAAGTGAGGTTTGCAGACATGCCCACTTTGTTAAGCTCGGACAAAATATAATCTTAGGCAACAATCTCAAGAACTTGCAAATACAAGTCAATTCCTAGGTTTTCCGACTCTTTAAGGATCTATGCTGTCAAGGTGGTTTTTCTGGTCCTCTGTTAACTCCATGACTGCTGGTGGAACTTGAACATGACGGAACTACTCTTCTGTGAAGGGCCCAAATACTGTGTCAAGTGTTTCTCCACCCTGTATGTTTTTCCAGTAAAAAGGCAAGGCAATTAGTCACTTATCATAACTCAGTTTAAAATGTTGTTAATTATACTGGATTAGAACAGAACTGGTCAGTTATTTAAAACACTGCCAATGTAGAATTGATGGGGGCGATATGTAGCAGTTCTACAGCAAGGGTGTCTAAACATAATCCAGGGGGCATACAACCCAGCAAGGTCTGGTGTTTTCTCTGCTGTCCAACATCTGACAATTCAAGTCAGACTAGATTAGTTTGACTTATTGGGCATATAGGAAGGGAAATTATGTTGGGCTCTAGCCTTTTCACCTTGCTTGAAGATTTAATGGCAAAGGGAAGAAATGCTGAGCTATTTGTAATACAGTCAACTGGGTAATAGGTTTTAGAGGATCATGGATAGGTTCACCTGTAGAGATTCAGGTGTTGCATATGACTGTGACAGCCATAACTGGTCAGGACTTCTTCTGCAGAGGACAGGGGGTGAGCAATACATGCAAAAACAAACCTAAAAATGAAAAAAGAAAAAAGCCCATTAATAGAAAATATGTTTTGTGTTATGCCCATCATGCCACATTTAAATAATTACCTCTCCAAACTCTGCTGAATTCTTGCCCAGAAAATGAAGTGGAGAGCAAACAAATGCTTATCACTGTCTGGATTCAACAGGTCTAAGTCCTCCATTTGACTGAAGAGGGCATAATACAAGCTGCTGACACAGCTCCAAACGTCAGCCCAAAGTATCTTGATCCTGTCATCATAACCAGAGTGGTATTATAATGACACGTAAATGATCATTTCCTTTGGTTTATAAAGGGTCATTCATGATGGTCAAGTAATGATGAATTTCTGACACTAGAACCAAAACATTACCACTGCTAGTACATAAACACTGTCTTTCACAATCACTTCCATTTAAACATTTATTTTATATATGTATAGCTGTGTCATTTAATATCATAATACCCCTGATTGTGAACAGATCTCCCTGTGATGTGACTCTGTCTGCAAGGCCCATGGTGTTGTAGCATGCACTCAGCCACTCACCTATTTTCTTCACCTTCATCGGTGCATACTCAAGATGGTACACCATACTCATCAACAGCGGCATTCACAAATATTTACAATAAGGTAGACGAGCGGTTGTTGGTGGCCACTCGCAGAAACACTATTTTTCTGCTAAAGCCATCCACTTCCCCAAACATCATGAAACTCCACCTGCAAGATCAGAAATGACAGAAGGCCTATTAGACGGCTGGTAATTGCGTGGAAAAATATAAAATGTTTAGGTTAAATAAATTTATTTACATGAAATCAATACAATAATATTAAGGGTATATTTTAAGGCTATCTATATTAAACAAAACCTGCAGACTAATAAAAATTGAAAACTTGAGGAACCTGGTTATAATACTTTCAACCAAGCTGTCTAGTTCTTCATTGGTTATGTGTGAATACCTGTGAAGTTCAAATGATGCACTTTTGGTGAAGAAACGTTCAATTTCCTGGCTCCTTTTCCTTAAATTGTTTCTTAGTTAAATGTTGTGGATCAAATTATTCATTAACTCATGGAAATTCTTATTGTATAATAACTATGTGATTTAGAGAAAACTTGGACACGTATTATTATTATTATTATTATTATTATTATTTCTAATCACCTGCTGTTCTGTCTGAATACAAAGCGAAGGTTATCGGGGCCCTTATGTGATGGGATATGGCGCCCTCTTCAGGTAACATGGTACAATTTTAACGGAGTGTCAGGAAAATTCGGAGAACCCATTTATTCACCATAAAATTTGTGTGACAGTGTGCGTGTGCGTCCCATGTGATGTTTCTGCGCCACGTCCAGGAGGTACGTCATCATTATGCTCGATGTTGTCTAGGATAGGATACAGGCTACTCTACAACCGAGCATGATGTGCAATTAGAGCATAAGTTGGATAGATAGATGACAAGATAGATGGACAAGCTGGGCGCTTTGATTTCAGTTAGCGATAAGAATTTAGAATACCAGGGTTCCTCTTGGGGTGGCATGGTGGCTCAGTGATTAGCACTGTTGCCTTGCACCACCTGGGTTGATGGCTTGTCTCAGGCTCTGTATGTGGAAAGTTTGCAGGTAGCCTCTGGGTACTCCTCTTTACTCCCGCAGTCCTAAGACATGCGTTGTAGGTTAATTGGTGTCGCTAAATTGTCTGTAGTGTGTGCAAAGGCATATGTGACGGTGCTCTGCAATGGCATCTTATCCAGTGTGTCCCCCACCTTGTGTCCTAGGCTGCCTGGTATTGGCCCCATACCGCCGACCCTGAATAGAATTAAACAGTTTGGCAAATAGAGGGAAGTGTCCTATTGTGGTGGTGTATTGACTCAGCAGGGAGTACTGTTGCCTCACAATCCCCGCTCTGTGCATAAAACCTGCAAGTTCTCCCAAAGACCGTTTAATTGGCATGGTGTGTATGCTAGAGTCCTGTCCACTGTGTACTACTGACATGAGCCGTATGCCCCCCCAGAGGGCACGAAATCATTGATACTCAATCTTTACCTATTCCCTGTATAGCACAGCAGGTGGCGATATGAACTTTCCAGAGATTCTTCACTCTGTGAATTTTTGCACCGGAAGAGAAGAACGTAGCATTTACTATATTCAGGAGGAAGGAAAGCTGCCTGCGAGAGTTTATTACACTAAAGCAAAAGCAATATATTCGGTTGTGTTATATTTAGTGATTCATTCGGGTTTTATTTGTATTCTACATAGCGATAAACCTAAAGAAAGCACAACATTTACAAAATGATTTAATATCAGTTGTGATTACTCATTTTTTTATTGTTTGTGTGTGGAATTTGCATGGTCTTTCACTGTGGTGCGAGTTTCCCGAGATCTTAGGGCGAATTTGCGTATATGAGTGTAGCAGTACTACTTGCCATGGTGTTTAAAGAAGAGACTCAAAACAGCTTTCAACACAAATTGTGGGTTATAGTTTGGTGTACTTGCTAGCCTCCACACACATACACATGGTAACAATAAAAGTCTACACACGAACACGCAGTATTCTACAACACTTTACAATACAGGGCAATAGAACACAACAATACACAACGCTATATACTGTACAACACATGTATTTAACACTATTTACACTGTTTACAGTTGGCACCTCCATTTCAGCCCCTGCACCACATGACATGAGTTTCCCATTGGCTGTAGTTGTGCCTCAGTGCGGCTGCTTTATATGTCTAGGATCAGCGGTTCGAATCTGTTTCCGCTCTGTGTCCGGAGTTTATCTTTTAATCTCTCTGTAACTCGCAGCTTTTTACGCGCACTTAGTAATAATTGTGTGAGTGTAAGGGCGTATGTATCCTGTTCTGAACTGCTGCCCTGTTCAGGGTGTACACTTGCCTAATGCCCTGTACTACCCTGTAGGCTTCAAGGCTCTACGTGACCCAGTACAGGATAAACAGTATGAAAGTTAAATGTATAGGCAAGTTTTTAATTGGACAATGTTGCCCTTTAAAAATCACTGTAATTCCTATGTAACTAATGTACCATATTGTAACGATGAATTGTAAGACTGGAGTAAAGTTAAATGCAATTCAACAGCAGCCATACTATTTTTGTAATACTATATGAAGAATTGATAAGGTTCCACCATGCGTTTTATCAACGTGACCTTAGCTGTTCTGAATAATCTGCCTTGTCATGTAGTGGCATCAAAGTTTTTTCAATATTTTTCCCAAATGCCTTCATTTCAGTTTTTCACTGAGCCTAACTGCTTGTAATGTGATTAGTGAAAAACGGTTGTCATTGTTACATTTGTAAGACGCCCTTTGTTGCTTGTGGAAAATACGCGACAATCTGTTTGATATGGCCTGCCTAGCATTCTCTCTTCAATGGCATCATGCTAGAACTTAACTGCTGCATCGGTTTTCCAGGACGTCCTAACGAAAAGGAGATAAAGACAGGTGCCTAGTAGAAGGCGGGTTACTCAGAAGACGACGTTTTGTTCTGGCTACTTGGATGCAAAAAGGGCAGTCCCGCAGATTATTACCTGAAACTTATATCCCTTTTAAGGTCAGGTGAGTGGGGATGAACCAGGCTTGTAAATCCGGAGGAATTTTTACTCGATAAACACCGAAGCAGTTCCAATACGAAGGAAAAAAAATCCGATTTCTTTTGAAAGGTATCTCATAAAAACATTACTACAATTAAAATTAGTATTACCACATTATCGTGCGCTGTAAGCTGAGTTTTGCTTCATTTTATAGTGCTCTCAGAATATTACCTTTGTCGGTGTTGCATTAATACATTAACGCATACATCAAGCCATATATTTATCAAAAAATGTACCAATCCTCGGCGGTATCCAGTTATGTTTAGTTGTAATGGTGAGGCATATATAGAAAAGAAAATATAAAACGTCAGTGGGGAAAATGCAAAATTAGGGGAAGGATCACAACGTACACAGAAAAAATAATTATCTGCTGATAGCCATTATGTAGATGATCAATTGACAGCATTTACTGGTGATTTCAGGTAGCGAATGAAACTTTTCTTTCGTTGAATTCTAAGTTTTACTTTCTTTAAGCACGTCCCGAGATTGCTGAATTATACTAAGTATTTGAATTGTCAAAATAAAAGTGGCAGTTTCATAGCTGATTCTTTAACCATAGTTGCATTTCATCCGTAATTGCATATATATCTTGATGACTGCAACTAATGAGTGACACAATTAAAATGTAATGATGTCGCTTAAATTTGCCAGCCGGGGGATTATGGTCCATATAACGTGCACCTTCGGTATAATTGAATCTATTGTGTGTAAAACGGGCTTCGTCGTTCCCGACACACTTTAGAAGTTTTCTGTTGGTCCTGTGATTGGATGAGTGACCAGCTGTTTTAATATGTGTGTTAGTGACATTTGGCTTAGGTTTGATTCTTTTTCTTTAATTTAATTTAAATGCGCCTTTCCGGTACGTGGCACAGTAAGTATGCACTTAAGCGTCAGAAAGACTGAGAACAATTCAAACATTTTATATCAGTTTCTTTTAATACGTATCTAGTATGCCTTACACAGTGTTTACGAATGACCGTTAACTAAATGACAAAATATCACCCATTGATCACTTTCGCTATACATAAGAAAAGAATGTTGGATTGAGATGTGATAAGGAATTATTACAATGGACCGAGTACTCTCATCTAGGATGTAGTCTGAGCTTCTTGTAGGATAGACTCGGTGCTGCATGGGCGATGACGGATTGATGGATTCATTATTCAGTATACTTGGAAATAATCTCATTACCTATCTACACTTGTTTCGTTGTCGGAGGCAGATGGTGTGTTCCTCTTTCGTTTGCCTAGGTGTGTGCATGTTTTCCATGCTATGTACATTTCCGGCTGAACTATGAAATGCATTAAATTAGTTTCTGGAATTTCAGCACCGTGAGTCTTGGACAGCGCTTAGCGTTACGTCGCCCGTTTAATTTCCTCGTTTCTTAAGACGAACGTTTTGCTGACTTACGGCTCTACAAAAATCTGCTTAAATATTACATTATTTAAATTATAAAATGTTTTCTACGAAAGTATTAACTCACCATTTAAATAATATCCGAATCATTTTGCAATTGATAGTTTTAAACGTTATATAGCCAGTCAAAAGAGTTCCCAAATAACAAGTCCTTCAAATTGTACAAATCCCTAACATTTCGAATTAGTCATTTGCTGCCATTTCTAATTTTACTGAAAGAAATGCCAATCCATAAACAGATAAGTAATCTTATGCTATTATCCCGGAACCCCAGATAAACAAGGCTTTATCAGGACGCCAGTCAGGGACCTGAATAGGTGTAGCCGCGCTGAAGGCTCCGCTCTTGGCATTCACCGCGTGCCTTAATTGTAGGACAGTTAAATCAAGGTCCGCTGTGAACACGGAGAGCGAGTCTCACGTCGCATGGTGTGGCAAACGCTTCACACACTGCATGCTGCATTTCTCTGTAAGCAGAGACGCCAGTTTTATTTCAAAGGTAAAAAATAATAATAATCCACCTGGATACGTGGTGACCTAATGACCTGCCGTTTTCTTTGTAACCTTCAGCCGTTCCTTTCAATTTAACTCACTGTGCTGTTAATAACTCCACAATTTGTCACCACGGAAACTGAATGTCGTATTTGTTGGAGATTTTGCGATGTAGGATATGTTTATCCAAAAAGACCCCCAACTGTCCACCAAATCTCCTCTATAGTCAAATCCAAGAAAAGAAATTGCAGTGTTTACTCGCCTCAGACGCCATTTTGACATCATTTCTGACTACTTCGTGTTTATGATATTTTTTTTATAAAAAAAGCTGAATGTCCTACTTTGCTTAGTTAATAATCAAATCCATGGAGACGGATTATAGCGTTTAACCGCTCCGGGCGCCATTTTTACATTCATTTGAGATCATTTTGAAAAGGGTCCCTGAAAGCTTCGTCCGCAGCACCGAATGTGTAGAGTTTGTCCCTAATAACTGAACAGCAGAATTTCGGGTGAAAGCGGTCGGCCGTTTGAACAGCTTCGGGTCTGTTTGCACCTATAAAGAAGAAAACAGAAAATGTTAATTAATCTCTTGTGCCGTATTTATTTCTCCATGGTAAACCAGATGTAAAGAAGAATAATGAAATAAAAACGCAAGACAACGACACATATACTGTAATTTTCACTACTACATCATTTGACCACATAGATAGCAATACGGAAACATCAATCCAGTCAATGTCAGTTAACGGTTGCTAAGACAATTACATTATGCCAATAGGGATTTCATACTCGTTTGTCAGTTTTGTTCCGTGCACTAGTCTCGCAATCATTAAGCTGATCCCAGTAAAATTCACCGATTGCTCTATACCATTCCGAGGCCCCGTCCCTTGTCTCTTCAGCGGCTGAAGCAGACTTTGGAGATTAACGGCTCTTGAGCAATGCAAATAGTACCTCTGCGGTCAGATCAAGAGGATTACGAGGGGCCTGTGACGTCATAGGCAGGCAGATGTTTGCGACCGAATTCCCGATCATCTCCCCGCGTCCCTAAAGAGCAAGTTCAGTCTAATTCTCACCATACAAGCAAGGTATTCTACACATGTTGGTATATTTATAATACCAAGCCTACTGCTATTCTGCAATGCTGCTTAAATCTCCATTACGCTAATCAGAACGGCTACAGAGTTCGTATAACGTCACCTCCGTGAGCGTCTAAATTACATATGCGCCGCTATTTTAGTTAATTAACGAGAACACTATCGGTATTTTACCATATTCGTTGTAGATGCTGTCACGAATGTTAGCAAATTATACAGAGTATCCTTCTCGGTAAAGGAACCTGCTATATGAATAAATCGTCCAGAAGTGACAAATGAGAACCACACACACAGAGGCAGGCACGCATAGAGAAAGAGGGAGAGATAGAGAGAGGGAGGAAGAGAGGAAGGGGGAGAGCGAGAGAGAGAGAGAGAGAGAGAGAGAGAGACTATACATTATTTTAGAAATTTCGTTTTAATAAATCTGGGCACAAATGAAAAAAATCAAGTCCTTGCGACATTCTAGCCTTATACCTGATATATTTTGTCAGAGTGAAGCGACGTTATAGTCTGTTAACGGTTTTATACTGTTTCACGCTTCCAGATATTTCCCCAAAAATAGACATCCATGATGTTGCTGCGTTGCATACTGTCGCTGTCTGCAGTTGTCTACCCACCCTATTGTGATTTATGTATAATGCAGAGCTACTGCAAATATTGTGGCGTTTAAATATACATTTGTAAATATTTGTACTTGTGATATAAGCCGAATTCCCTGTTCGTTTAGAAATGTCCTGACTCGATTGTTCTTTGACGCAATAGCATTTTTAGCGCGTTACACAGCGGCGTTAAAATTGTGGAGGTCGTAGAAGAAACGCGGTAGAAACAAAAGCGTGCAACAGACAGATCATTTTTAACACCATACAATATAGCGGTTCAATTTAAAATACCATTAAAAGAAAGGTTTACCCAAAAACTGTCAATGTACATCCTGAGCCATAGATATCATTTTAACAACTGAAATACAGCTGTTCGTGGGAAATATATCAGTTATCATTTTTTTTAATATGGCGATATTTTTTCTAGCATAAATTTAATTCTCGTTAAAACGATTGAGTTAGTAATCGTGGCCCTATTGCATATTACGTGCAAACAGGTTCTCGAAACAGTCAGATAGAAACTGAAAATAAATCGCATTCTCAATCAGTATACCCTGCATCGGTAATCTGGCATTTTGTCGAACGTCGTACTCCCGTGGAAAGAACACAAATGTAGCGTGGGAGGTCAGTGGCCGCAGGCACGGAGATGTTGATTATGACCGCTGCAGAACCATCCACAGCTGGCTCCCTCGACCGCTTGTGCTAAAGGACTTAAACACACGTGATTTAAATAATCAGCTTGTGTATCTATGTTTTCCATCTGTATTACATAGGAATTGTTTCTACTTACGTGCAGTGATTCAACCGTAGCGACGCGTGTTCTGTTTTCCCCGTGCACGGCCCAGTCTGTTTCCCCACGGCGTTATTATTTATTGCATTGTTCTCTCGTTAATTATAACTGTGCAGTCCTCTTCCGGCAGGCACGGGAACGTAGAAATTCGAAAACGATCCGGGCGTACGAGACGCAGATGCCGTTTGTGACTCAGACATCAGCAGAGCCTGCCTGCCTTTTTCCTCTTTTTCAAAAGAGGGCAGGCCGCTCCATGCATTACAATGAGTTAAATCCCCCCCCCACCCCCACCCCCCACCCACACACAATCGCACGCACACAATGCGGTATAGGAGTTACATCTGTTTTGCTCTGCAACAACCTCTGTCCACGTAACAACAGTTTAATATAATAACATATATACCGAAATAGCTGTCAGAAGAATTTGCTGGGTAAAAATTTGAGCGGTGACTCACTGAATTCTATTATTTTTTCGGTGATAATTGTAAAACCCCCGAAGAAGGTCACTATCATCACTACACATTTTTCGCATAATGTAACCTACAACACAACATAAAACATTATATATAAAATTATATATTTGATTATATGTTTGTGTATGTATTTACCAAATGGACTATACAATATTACATTGATCATTAGACTATGTTCCAAATGAGAATCCAACAAATCCTGATACATGCTTTAAAATAATTTGCATGTCGGTACGTTATTTCTTTAAAAACCCACCGAATATAACAACGGGAGACGTACGTGTGAAAAAAAAAATAAATATATATATATATATATATATATACAGGATGTAGTATATCTATATATATAGTTATTGCACTTTAATAAGCTTCCCTATAACGTCCACATTTCCCTTCTGTTACTACCTTGTGCTGCTGTCTGTGTCATATAATCATAGCAAATATTTTCATGTTTCTCATGTTGTCTTAACAGCATGAGTCTATTTTTGTTAATTTTAGATAAACATGCTTCACTGCATTGCATAAAATAACATCGTGAAATAAACACAATTAACCACAAGCAAAAACAATCTATCTATCTATCTATCTATCTATCTATCTATCTATCTATCTATCTATCTATACATACATACAGTATATATAGCA
>JAACJT020000064.1:9523689-9587640 GCA_009936485.2 Gymnarchus niloticus | reverse complement strand
TAAATACTTGGGGTCAACAGTTCAGAGTAACGGGGAGTGCGGAAAGGAGGTGAAGAAGAGAGTGCAGGCAGGGTGGACTGGGTGGAGAAGAGTGAGAGACAGGTACCAGTAAGAGTGAAAGGGAAGGTCTACAAGACGGTAGTGAGGTCAGCTATGTTATATGGGCTGGAGATGGTGGCACTGATGAAAAAACAGGAGGCAGAGCTGGAGGTGGCAGAGTTAAAGATGTTAAGATTTGCACTGGGTGTGACGAGGATGGAGAGGATTGGGAAAGAGTATATTAGAGGGTCAGCTCAGGTTGGATGGTTTGGAGACAAAGTCAGAGAGGCAAGATTGCGTTGGTTTGGACATGTACAGAGGAGAGATGCTGAGTATATTGGGAGAAGGATGCTGAGGATGGAACTGCCAGGCGTGGTTTATGGATGTAGTGAGAGAGGACATGCGGTTGGTGGGTGTGACAGAGCGGGAACAGGAGAGATGGAAGAGAGAACAGGAAGAGATGGTGAAGGTTGATCTGCTGTGGTGAACCCTAATGGGAGCAGCCGAAAGAGAATGATGATCATTATTCATGCCAGTTATGGCCATCAGTAGTCATGTGACAACTGATACTAAGGCTTTTTACTGCAGATTGCAGATTAATGACGACTATTAATTAGCATGCAAAGAAGATTATTTATGCATGCATAGCATTGCATATGTATGAATGATGCAAGTGCTGTCTTTTTGCAATTGTCCATATTATCTTGGCTGGCCAGGCTCTGCTTGCAGCTTTGCTGCTGCCATTCTACCCCCTGCTTCTCGTGCAAAGAAGCATCCAATCATCAGTCAGTGTGGGTGGGATCAGAGCTCTGAATCAGCACATTAAAGCCCACTCACCCAGTCGGTCGTATTGACTAGGTGCTCTGAAAGAACTGGTCCTGACTGGATCGAGTATTGCTCGTCTGTACATCGACATTAGTGTCCAGTGAGTTGTTTTTCCCCTTGTGCTAACACGTATTCAATATTTTATCTTAAAACTTAAAAAAAAAAAATGAAATCAGAGACCGGGGCACATTTGGAACACAACTGAGTTGTGCTTTGACAGTTCACCTTAAAGCATATATAAAGACATTAGAAAACATCATTTGAAGAAAAAAACTGCTCATAAATCGCCCTTCTGTTGGTTTTGAATACTTTTGGCTTCGATATGCTGCTTTGCATATTCGCGCGGGAGCTGTCCACTCTCTGGTACTGAAACTCCAGCGCTCTTCAGTGGAACTGTCCATTATCAGGTTCTGAAGTGTTCCATCTGGATTAAGTGAAGTTGCATGCTATCTAAATGGGATTATCTCACTGACGCAGTGGTTATGATTTCCAACAAACACACAGTTATGTCTACAACTTAATAAAAATACGTATATTTCAATATGTTTCATGTTTCACTTTTCATTGAGCTTCAGTAAGAGTTTGACTAATTCTCCAGTGAGTCCGGTTCAGACTTGAGACAGATCTCTAGTCTTCCTACACAGGTTACAGAGTTATTTCGTGATGCATGTCCTCAGCAGTGCTGTTTAAGAGGTCCATCATTAACTCCCAACAAGAACTTTGGCATTACAAGTCTGGGAAATGCCTCCAGTGCTGGCTGTCGTTTTAGGGTATCAGTGCAATGCTGGAATAAAGGGAATACGTGTGTCTGAAATCAGGTTTTTAATAACAGTATTTCTTATCAGCTAACATTCCTCATATATGCAGCACAGCAGTAGTTTAACCCTATTCAAACTGCTCTTAACCAGCAATTTTCCCTCATCTGAAAATCGTATAGACTATCAATAGAAAATGGCTCTAAGAATAAAGTGGAATTGCAATTTTTAAGATAAAGTGGTAAAGATAATCTTATTTTATTATTAATATTGTCTTTTTCAAAATCTTTCGATATTAAAAATGATACAGTACACAATGTTTAACCCTTTCATGTATAGTGTTTACTACAGTGGACAGCTATTTAAATCCCATCATTTAATATACGGATCTTCAAATTAAAAGTTACATGGAATTCTCTTAAGGGGACGGTGCCCCAAAAGGAGCAAAGGTCTCAACTGTGATTCACGGTCAGACTTAATAGTAATCTGATCTGTGTTACTTGTAGTGAAGTACTCAAATACACGCATCTTTTTAAAAAGTTCAACTGAAGTAAAATCACTTCAGATTATTTTTTTAATCCCGAAAGAACAGATTTAAAAAAAAAATAAATAAATTTAAATGTTCTTTCAGCCAGTCATAATTCATGCATGAAAGAGTTAAGGTAAATGAAGTACACAGCAGGTATTCAAATTGGACTAAGAAGTTTATGTATTAAATATTACGGAAAATATTTAGTTTTAAAATATTTTCTAAAACAGCCTTAGTAAAGTTCCTGATGTGTATGCCTATACGTTTTCTGGAATGAATATTAACTAGCAATGATTGAAATGGCGGGCAAGGTGACTTTCTATTCAAATGATAACGCAATAAACCGATTAAAAGCGGAGGTAGAGAAAGCTGCAATGCCCTTGTGTTCTCAGTGTTGGTGCTGAACATTAATACTTTAACGGGTTGTGTGTGATCTGCAAACGGTGGTGTACTGGCACCCTCTAGTGGACTAAACTGTAAACGCACAAGTGGTTCTTGTATAAACAATTGTGCGTTTCCTTGTACTGAGAAATCGCTCTCTAATCATTAATTTAATGCTAATACACAAATAAGAGGGACGTTATATGGGTATAGGTGTGTCTAAGTCTCCTCCATATATACATTGACACTAACATGAACACACATACGCACACAAAACGGGTTATGTATATTATAGCATGCGTACAATACCAGGAATAGCAAATAACTGAAATTAAACCTAGAAACTGAAATTGACTGATGAATAAATATTAGATAATATCGCAAATGGTCGGTACTATTAAAGAATAGTAGGAAAAATCTAAATGAAATGTTTTTATTACAGGCGTGACTAAAGATTTATGGGTGGGGGCTAAAAACCTTTACTATGAGGGATTGGTCGCAAGCTCGAACAATTGATCGTGTACCTACAGTATAATGCTTTTTTGGGGGGCGGGGGCTGAAGAACATTTTAATGGGGTTAAAGCCACCCTCAAACAGGCCTAGCGGCGTCCCTGGTCTTTGTAACCACTACTACTTGATGCTAACGATAAAAACTATTTCAATGATCTCATATTGATCCTCACCTGCCTTGTTACGTAGATCAACGAGCAACACTTTGAGCTGATGTTTATCGGCTCCGGATTTTTAAGCAGTTGATCGTAACGTAGTCTGCGAAAAACGGCTAGCGAAATCTGAAATCCGATCCCGAACAACTGTTATACTTCAATAACTCCGTTACAGTGCATCGAGGTTCATTTCTTGTGTTCGCGAGTTCTGGTTGAATATTTGTAATGAGATACTGACACAGCACATACTTGTACAGTGTTGACGGAGGTGCCTAAGGTAACGGATCGTTTTTTCCAGGGGGAAACGCCATGAAAAACTCTCTTCCCCTTTGCAAGCGACCCGGCGACAGCATTGTATGGTTATACAGCGCTTACCGATCATGTGTATTTTTAACGTGAAAACAGGATTTTCAAAAGGAGGCAAAATAACGGAAACAGCGTGAGATATATTAATATCAGACACCTAATAAAAGTACGGCCACCCTGCAGATAGCGTCAATCCTTCTTTGTGTCACGCCCAAGCCAAGACCCAGCCAGCCAAGACAGACAAACCTACCAAACCGGTTTGATCAGCTATGCCCAGTATATCGTCGTTCCTCATCTAGAGAGTTTTAACAGCTGAGTTCAATGATTTGGTTCCTTTTATGTTCCCATCAGCTCCCTCACCTCAGTGTGAGGTATTGAGTTAATGACCTTGGCCCAGTGTTTTGTCATTCCTAAAGTTTGCCTTTGCCTGACCGTCTGTGTAGCTGTTGACGTTGCCCTTTTGCCTATTGTCTTTTGGATTTGTTTGCTGTGTTGATAGCCTTTCTGGCTTCTGACTGCTCCTGCCTGTGACCTCAACTATGTTTTTGATTGTCCTCCTGGTTTCTGGAGACACTGTCTGTTTTGACCATGTCTTTGCATACCCCTTCGGCTATTGTAAATCCCATTGATTCTGCTTTTGACCCCACCTGTTCTGTGACTTTGAATAAAAAACCTGGCTCTGCAGTTGGGTCTAGCCTGTATATTCATGACACTTTGAATGCTATAATACAACCCCAAATCAGAAAAAGTTGGGATGGTATGGAAAATGCAAAAAAAAGAAAAAACAGTCATTCTTAAATTTACTTTGACTTTTATTTCATTGCAGACAGTCTGAACCCAAGATATTTCATGTTTTGTCTGGTCAACTTCATTTCATTTGTTATTATACTGTACATCTGTACCTGCAATTTCAGGCCTGCAACACATTCCAAAAAAAGTTGGGATGGTAAGGCATTTACCACTTTGTAATGTTGCCATTCCTGCTCACAACACTTAAAAGATGTTTTGGCACTGAGGACACCAAGTGATGAAGTGTTTCAGGTGTTATTTTGTCCCATTCTTCCTGCAAACACGTCTTAAGGTGTGCAACAGTACGGGGTCGTCGCTGTCACATTTTTCGTTTCAAAATTCTCCACACATTCGCGATTAGGGACATGTCAGGACTGCAGGCAGGCCAGTCCAGTACTCGTACCCTCTTCTCTCGCAGCCATGCCTTTGTAATGTGTGCAAAATGCGGTTTTGCATTGTCTTGTTGAAAAATGCATGGACATCCCTGAAAAAGGGATGAAGGCAGCATATGTTGCTCTAAAATTTCTAGTTACTTTTTTGCATTAATGCTGTCATCACAGAAGTATAAATTACCTTTACCAAGGGCACTGACACAACCCCATACCATGACAGACCCTGACTTTTGGACTTGTTGCTGATAACAGTCTGGATGGTCCTTTTCATCTTTGGTACGGAGCACACAGTGTCCATTTCTTCCAAGAAATTTCTGGAATACTGATTCCTCTGACCACAATACATGTTTCCACTGTGTGATGGTCCATCCCAGATGCCTCCAAGCCCAGAGGAGTCAACGCCACTTCTGGACATGGTTAACATAAGGCTTCTTTTTTGCACAGTAAAGTATTAAGTGGCATTTGTGAATGTAACTCCACATTGTAGTGCTTGACAAAGGTTTGCCAAAGTAATCCCTTGCTCATATAGTTAGATCAGCTATTGATGAATGATGGTTCTTGATCCAGTGCCATCTGAGGGATTGAAGATCACAGGTGTTCAGTTTAGGCCTGCACCCTTGCCCTTTACGCACTGAAATTCCTCCAGATTCCTTGAATCGTTTAATTATATTACACACTGTAGGAGAAATATACAAATCCCTTCCAATCTTTCGAGTAACATTATTTTTTAAACATTTAAATAATTTTCTCACATATTTATTGACAAACTGGAGATCCTCTACCCATCTCTGCTCCTTAAAGATTCAGCCTTTCATGGATACTGTTTTTGTACCAATTCATGATTACAATCACCCGTTGATACCACCTGTTTGAAATTACATCATCATTATTATTATTATTTTTTTAACCTCATTACTAGCCATAAATTGCCCTGTCCCAACTTTTTTGCAATGTGTTGCAGGCCTGAAATGCAGGAATGGATGTATATTAACCAATGAAATTAAGCTGACCACACAAAACATGAAATATCTTAGCCCTGTCATAAATCCCAGCATTTGGATGCTCACGATGTACAGTTCTTGCCGCGATTGGTTCACAGTGCTACTTTTGTGAGTTGTAGTCGCTATCGAGTTTGTCTATTATGGCTGCCACTAATGACTATTTTTCCATCGACTAATCTATCGATTGTTTTACCGATTAGTCGATTAATCTAAACCATTAATTTTCCTCCAAAAGTAGTTTGGAGGATTAATTATATTAGGATAATTAAGTAATGCAACTCTAAAAAGAAATCCAAGTTTCTATTAAACCCTTCATCAAAAAGAAAAAAAGGTCTGCATTTTAACAAAGTGCAACATGTTTAGAGTGTAAGAGACACCAGTGCTGCTGTGGTTTGCCATCGAACATTTGCACAGTGAACAAACCACCTTTTTGTTTTCGGATAATTTGAAGTACTCCCATACTTTCGAAGCCTTGGGTCTTCCGACATTTTTACATTGAACCTCTTATCGCAACTGACTCGGACTCTGCAGCAGCCGTCATGATTTTTTAAAACTGCAGCGTTGACTTGAGCTGACCAATGACTGGAATCAAAAACACCGACGTCGTGCACGCAGAAATTACATAGGGATATTTAAGAAGAAATAACACAAGCTATAATGAATTGAAGCGTTTTAGAAATCCAGAAGGTAATTTCATTTAAAAAAAAAAATGCGTTGATTTAAATTATTGACGTTGACGCATTTTCAGCGTTGACGTCATCGATCACGGCGGCAGCCCTAGTGTCTATCGCTGTCACTGTTTCGCCTTGCGAGCGCTGTTCGTCTGCTGGTGGGGTTTACCTATGTGTCTGGTATATGCTGTGATGATTTTTAAGACACATTGACACATTAAATAATTTTAACAGTTCCTGTTACCATTGTTACTCTTACGGTTGTGCTGTAATTGAGGTCATGACTATTATGGCCTCTTTAGTTACATTTACACGTAATTATTTAGCAGTTGTTTTTATCCAAATCAACTTACAACGAGGCATATGCATCACAGCATACAGCTAGTACTTCTTTTGAAAAATGAAAATGCTGATTGTCAGACCTCTTGAGTAGCTGGACATATACTGCCAATCCACGTTCGATCAAATACGACTTCGTAACTGCGTGTACACCTAATAACAGTTCAGCTATTTAAAATTTAAAGTCACATTTATGCATGGTATTTTAGTTATGTCTATTATTGTTTGTGAAACTTCCAGTCTATGCTATATCAAATGGTGTCACATCTAAAAGTCATTCTCACTTCCAATATATCTGATAATAATGGCGTTTTTTCTAAAAGCATCATACTGCTACCATTAACTACTTAGAACTTACTGTCGCCTTAGCGCTAAAACGTTTTTTGGAAATGGACCCGAATGTGCATTTCACTATGTTTGGGGTAACCTTGTCTGGTGTAACGAGTCCCTGAAAAGTCTTTGTCCAAAGTCCATCTCTGTCTCTCCCTCTCTTTTATACACACACGTTCGTATTTCTAACCTTGCAGGGACCTTTCATTCATTTCCACGGGCCTAACCCTAATCCTAACTATGACAACCTTAACCCTTACATAGCCCAAACCTTAACCATTAAGTAACCAAACAAAATACAAGACTTTTGTCTATTTTGGTTTCTTGATTGCATTCACAGATTTTCAGTTTCCCTTGCAGGGACAAGACAAATTTAAGCTGTTATACGGAAATGAAGTCGTGAAGACAAACTGGGTTTGAAGCAAGTTCAGCCTTTGACTTTAGTAAAAATGATGTCATCATATTCACTGCCCTCTCCCGAGAACCCACTTACAATGCTGCTTATATCTGGCTTTCTTGTCCAGTTCCTAGCCTCTGGGATTTATGTTGTAAACCTTTTAGACAGACTCAGTCATCTAAACTTCCTGTCCAGCCTTGCTGTCGGTGCTGCTCTTATCCTGCGGTGGTATTAATGAAAGACAGTGGCACTATTCTCACATCGCCCCGCCTGAAATCATTTTTTTAAATTGGCAGAAGTCTGGTTTAAAGTAGACATATCCGGGTTCAGTTCGCACTGGATTAGAGAGACCAGAATGAAATGAAATAAACAAGTAATCTGGAATGACGTGTATGGTCGCAGAGGGACAGGATACTGGTAACATGGTTGTTTTTCTGTCGCTGTGTCTCAATCGTGATGACATTTGTTGACACTCCCCCTACTGGGCCACAGTTGACTGATCAAACAAATGTGGTCAAAGGTATCAACCCTCGTTCTTAGTCATGTACATTTGTGGCGCTGCTTTCTTGTTAGTTTGTCGTTTTAAATAAAACTTCTGATATGAAATCCATGGAGAAGGGTGAGAGCTTCGCCCAGTTGAACAGTTTGCCAGACGACTCAAACTTAGTCAAATCTTACGTAAATAAACTGAGGCAAAAAGCTGAAAAAGAAGTGGACCGACATTATGAGATGGATCTGACGGATTCGTCTTTAGTTAAGTTTCTGAGAGCCAGAGATTTTGATATCGATCTATCGCTTAAGGTTTGTGCTGACCGTCATGTGTCTTTAACAGGAGTTAGAGTAGTTAAGGCACAAGCCGTCATTGTAAAAAAGAAATTACTGGCGAATATCTATAACATTTTTGGGAAAAGGTTTTTAATACCAGAGCTGGACTCTAATAAATTTATTTACAAGTTCAATTTTGCGAGTGTTGAATTTATAAACATATATCAAATTAACCCACATTTAATGTATTTATCAAAGGCTATGAAAAGTAGTGAATTGGCATCGTGCGAAGTTATGAGGTATTTGTGTTCAATCAGGTGTTATCATCTGAAATATTAGATAAAATTAAACAAATACTGTTTCATTAAATGCGTTATAATTAAATATTCGTAACAAAGCCCTGCTCTTACAAGTGTTTCTTGAAGTCATGCATTGCAATCTGTAGCATACTAGTGCCGATTGGTATTTTTAAATTAACTTTTAATCAGATGTTAAGTAGGACTGTGCAAGTAAACCTGATCGCCGTCATTATGCTGTAGTAGGAACTGCTTAGTTACTGGTGGCAATCAGTTACACGATCAGTTACGTTTCTCAGAATTAATGTGATGTATTCCGCTTTACTGGCTATTGGAACAAACCATTTAACAATAGTAAGCAAAGGCTTCCTACCGAGGAAGATCACTCTGCGCACCATACATTCGTGACATATTAATATTACGTTTTTCAGTGTCTAGTTAAGGTGTACTCTCGCAGTTCTACACGATCCCTGCCTGGAAAGACAGGTTACGTTCACGCGCTTTCACGCGCCGATACAGACAGATGAGCAATAAGCACCGTTTAAGTTTCCGATCCTTCGTATATCGGAACTAAAATAATACGCAAAGGTAAACGCAAACCAATATGAAACTGAGAAAACAGGAAAGCACATATATAATGGCCTGGGGTGACATCTGAACCATAAAAAACGTTAGGGTGAAATTACTAATATACAAGTGACAGGGCATAGGAGAGGATACTTTTATTTGCCATTCATTAGAATACAGGCGCAACGAAATTGTTGGTCTTCACATACCTTTAACTGCTCTTCACGAGACATGCATGCATACAGGTGAGAGTGGGGTTACAGCGCAGGGGCAGCCATTTATCTGGAACCCTGAGGCTAAAGATTCTACTTCACGGCTCCACAGCGAGATGGTCACACTGCCATCCATGGAGTCTGAACCAGCAATATTCTGGACATTGGCACAGATGCTTAAGCAACAGAGCCACACTACCCCTTCTCCCAGGAGACTGCGAGTGTCTTAGCTCAGTGATAATTATGCTGGTGTAACACTGAACTTGTGGAAAGGTGGCATTCATTTTGCTGACCTGTTGAGGTGTGATATGGGTGCTACCTTTATATCCTCTCCTTCCAGCTGCTTCTGAACTACCACAAATGGAGATGCGAGTGTCCGGAGATCACCGGCAACTTGTGCCCTTCTTCAGTTCTGGGTCTCCTCCAGAACCAGTACCACGGTGTGCTGAGCTCCAGGGACATCAGCGGGAGTAGGGTTCTGATCTACCGCATTGGTTTGTGAGCTTCCTGTGTAGTAGAAGACTTTGTGTCTGCACACACCCAGGACAAACTCCTTCCTGATAGTCTTGCTAATATTTATGTTCCTACTGGCTCTCAGTCCCAGTACAGGACCTACAGAATGATGTGTTTGCTCTTTATGTTCGACATTTCCATGGGAATCTCCTTAAAATTTTTGTTGTACTTTTCAAGGTAAGTGGAACCCAAAGGACTTCACTGCCTATGAAGTGTTTCGCGTTAGCCTCATAACGTCGGAGCTGATTGTCCGCGAGATTGACACCCAGCGCAACGGGCTGAAGGCCATATTTGACCTTCAAGGCTGGTGCTTTGCACATGCTCTGCAAATTAACCCCTCATTAGCCAAGAAGATCTCAGCTGTGCTTACGGTAGGCAATCTGGTCACTGTTTTCATCAGTTCATGGGCAGTGGGTGGGATAGTGGTGGGCACACTGTTTTGTATCCAAGTCAGTTATGATAATCCACTTATCAATGTGGTCAATTATGAGCTTCTTGCAATTAGATTGATAACAGATAAAATGGAATTTAACTGCAATCTTTTGGTGTATTCTGGGCAGGACTCCTTTCCCTTAAAGGTGCGTGCCATCCACCTCATCAACGAGCCCATATTCTTCCGGCCTGTCTTCACCATGCTCAGACCATTTCTGCCTGACAAGATAAAGCAGCGAGTGAGTGTGTTGTACCTTTAAATTTTCTTCTTAAGCATTAAATATCCAGCTGTTTAATGGGTCAGAAATATCAGGTCTTTCACTTGGGCTTTTCAATACTTTTCAGTAATATGCACTCAAAAAGAGGAGACTGGATGTTTTTGGGAGTTTTTCCTGACACCTAGCCAGGTTTACTGAAGGGGTCATTCAAGGTGACCCAGGTCTGTGACTATGCCCTCCTTGCTGCATGTGTCACATGTTCCTACAGATCCACATGCATGGCAGCACCTTCTTCCGCAGCCTCCATCAGCATTTCCCTGTGGACATCCTGCCACCAGAGTATGGTGGGAAGGGGCAGGGCCTGGACGAGGTGTGTGTTGAGTGGACCCAGTTCATCCTGCAGTCTGAGGATCAACTCCGGCAGCTCTCTCTGGGCGTGGCTGGCAGAGAGGATGACGAACCAGGCAGTGTGCTTCATCTTGGCAAGGAAGGTAACAGGTCAATGGAGTTGAGTGACAGCAGCAGGTAGCTCCTCCCCAAACCTCACCCCTCAGACCATTCCCCCAATTAAAAAGTGCCTCACATTCTCTCATTTTCAGAGAGTACATGGTCTGTCCAAGTTATACCAGCTATCGAAGTGTGACTGAAGCTGGTTATGCACATTTTTTTTTGTATTCATGGCTGCCATTGGTCAGCCATTTGAGCCTCATCATTTTATGGTAATGCTTGTCAACCGAGTAGAACTTTCAGTGTAAAGGTCAGGTCCTTCTGTGCTTGTGAGGTTTGAGCAATCCTAGCATTGAGCAAGAATGGTGTAACACTGAGCTGGGAGTGAAAACATTTTACAAAAACAACAAAACTCATTCCATTAAACTAAACCTAAGGTAACATAGGAAAAACAGCAATGCTCATTCCATCTCCTGTATTTACTCAAATTGTTATTGAAGTTCTAGATAAGCATGGATTCTTTGTTTTTCTAGTGTATGTTGGATAAAGTGTACAATTCTGCATGGGTAATGCACCTGAAGTGCTATATTCCAAAAACTCCATAACTGTAAGTGTGTAGCCTCAGGAAAATCATTCAGAGTCATTGCAAAGCTTAAATAAATAAACTGAACTCAATACTAAGGTTTTGAAACTTTTAGTTTAATATCCATCCATCCATCCATCCATCCATCCATCCATTACACGGTCATAGTGTTTTAATTTTGGCAGAAAAATAAAAAAACTCAGCATTTTCATCAGTAAAATATAGAACAGTAATAATTCTTTATGAAAGAGCGTTAAAAGTAGAGATCAGCCCTCTCTCAGTGGAGAGTGATCAGCCCACGTTCCTCTCTGCTCCAGTCATTCATTAAAGGTTTTTGACCAACATTGCTATTGTTAAGTCTCTATAAACTTCACCAACAGCTCCCCCCTTACACTGGTTTCATTACCCTCTCCTTCCCTTTTTTAAATTCTCTCAGACCCTGGGCACTGTCCCAGCACATGGTTCCTGGAGGGGCATGGTGGTAGGGGACACCGTGGGTTAGCATCATGGCAACATCATCTTCACAGAGAATGGGGCAGCGGAGACCGCCTGGTCAACTTTGGCCTCCACTTCTTTGGTGGAACAATGAATGCACAGGTCTGGCACCCCAGCACTCTGCTGTGTTGATGGGCCACTTTATAGAAGATCCACAGGTCTGGCAACCCAGCACTCTGCTGTGTTGATGGGCCGCTTTATAGAAGATCCATAGGTCTGGCAGCCCAGCACTCTGCTGTGTTGATAGGTCATTTCATAGAAGATAGTTTAACAACTTAATTTTAAAAAAAGGAGTTATATTTGTACTTGTCCTGCGGGCAAATGTGAAGCAACTTTCAATATTTACTTATGACCAAACCGAATTCGACTGAAGGTCATGCCGCTTTGAATGTTTCAGCAAATCACGCAAGACCTAAGTAGAGCTCATGCTGAAGGCAAATAATTTGTATTACCAATTAATTCATTATTAATACCCAATGTATAATCCAGCTTTGGAATGTCTATGGTTGGTGGTCTGTGAGTTTGAGCTGGAGAGGTAAGAGAGATGCAGCCCTTAACATCCCAGTATCCCAACATCCCAAAGGGCGAATGTGTGACTGCCCAAGGTCCAGCACAAATGCTGAATCATGTCTGTTAAACTGCACGTGTGCTCCTGGGGTGTTACACCTGTGCACTTTTAAACTGTGGTTGTGGCATTTGGGTCTGCTCCTTTATTTCTAAGGGACAATTCCCATGGCCTGGACATGATCTGGAGGCAGAATTTATCATACCAAGCCAAAAAATGACCAGCCAGTCAAAACAAATCCAACATTAACTGATATGTTCAATTTTATTTCTTTCATAACATTATTTTGGCTGTCGTCTATACGCAATTGAAATAGCAGTCCAAAATTTTCTTAGTAAAAAGCGCTGCAGTGCATTTCGATCAGCAACACACGATTACACAAGATAAACAAGGTAAAAACTGAAGTGTCTAGCATTTGGATATTATAGAAACATCAACAAACAAACTGTTGTCAAACACTCAGCCTGGACTCTTACGGCGTTCGGTTTCCAGCTATGGAATGAATGGCAATAAATGAAAGGTTACAGTATTTTTCTCACATTGGTAATTACTACAGAAAGGTGTTTTTAAAATTTGTCACACTGGTACAATGTGTGCCTGGAGGTCCTGATGATAACCTTTTTCAGTTAGTAGCAGCGATGTGCAGAGAGGAGACTCAGAGTGAGACTGGAAGCTTGGTTACACAACGCTGTGAGGAAAGCATCATCTCACTTTATCTGGAACAAAGTGTAATAGTGAACAGGGCAGACGGCTTGGCTCTGCTTACTTGTTTTTATGAGATGTGCCAATAAAGGGACCACACACACACACACAGGTGAGAGCATGCTTGGAGTCACAGTGCAGACTCAGTCATTTATCTATGCAGAGTTTCGTTCTTATTAAATTATTTAGTTAGGGGAGTGATTGTCTCGTGATTTGTTTGTAATGCTACTGAACAACATCAGGGATCGATAAAGATCTGCTTCACCTTAAACAATCCAGAAGATGGCGACATTTCTTCTCCTGTAAAACATCTTGACTGACTTGGAGTGTCCCCTTCCCTATTGTGCCTTACACCGTCCACACATTGTCTGCACATATGCACGTTCTGTTAACTTAATTTCCCCCTTACCCCATAAGTGGTAAGGAAACCCCACGGAGACAGTGGCTGAGCTGCACTGACCCATCCTACAATAAGCCTGCCCCTTAGAACACAGTCTGACCATTACACGATTAGTTAGAATGACTGAATCTGGTAAAATAAGAGCAACTGTGTACACTATAGTATATCATACAGCATGATCTTTAGAAGGCCTATAAACGGATTTATACACGGAGTTACGTGGCATCATCGCACAGGAAAACAACTCAACTCAAGAGCGATTTAGCTGTGGGCTATTGGAATCAGCATTACATGCACATGACGTGTGTCTGAGACCTAGAAGAACTGGATAACATGGTGCAAATAAGTCGATCAAAATTCAACTATAGACTAAATATAGAAATGAAAAGAAACAGCCCTACATTCTCAGCATGGTGCAGGACATTCGATGACATCATCCAGCCTTTGCAGGTAAGGTGGAGCACAAACTCAGCTGGCAGCCTGCTGCAGTGACATCACCTCTTCCAACAGAGAGCATGTTCTGCAGAAAAATAGAGTAACACGATTCAAAGAGAATGACGGAGGGCTATTTGTGATGCATCTGTCTCACAACACTCCAGTACGCATGGCACCACACATGCCTAGACCACCCCAGAATCCCATTTTCCATTTTCTTCTTTTCCTACATCTCTGAAGATTCATCTCAAGTGTGTCCACCTGACAAGGAAAATGAGGACAGATTCAGACAGAGAAACACGAGCAGCTGAGCATGTGGGTCTGCGACAGAAATGGACAAGCCATCCTCATCATTACTGATCTTGCAGCAGCTGCAGAGACCAGACTTGGAATACACAGGATAATAATTCTGAATTGGAATTTCAGTAAATGAATAAGAGAGAGGAGAGCAGTTATACTGAGGGTTAAAGAAAAGGTCTGCCTTTATTAAAATGAGCTGAACATGCAGCAGACTCCTTCATTCTGTCTCTGAGGAGCAGCTGTCATCAGCAAGTGACAGAGCAGAAGTCACACAAGCGACCTGAACGCATCAGACCAAGACGATGGACTGAAGCTCTCTGACCCCAAGCTTCCTTCACATGAATGTTGCTTTGGATGAAGCATCTGTTAAATAAGTAAAAATAAGACAGGGATGGAAAGACCAGTCCTTCTAAATCAAAACATGCAATCAACTTCTATTTAATTTAACCGAGAGGGAGTTAAGGCGTCAACTTGCAATAACTATAACATTTAAATTTATTTATTAAAGCAGCAACACGAAACGGAGGAGCTTGGAGTAAGAAAGCAGATCAGCCAGCATCCCTGGAGCAGTCGGGGTTAAGGGCCATGGAAACAGAGCATAGGGTAAGCGAGCATCCCTGGAGTAGTCGAGGTTAAAGGCCTTGTGGTCAGAGCCATGAGTCCATAGACATCCCTGGGGCAGTCGAGGTTAAAGGTCTTGAGGTCAGAGCCCTGAGTCCATAGGTGTCCCTGGAGCAGTCAGGGTTAAAGGCCTTGCGGTCAGAGCCCTGGGTCCATAGGCATCCCTGGAGCAGTCGGGGCTAAGGACCTTGGGGTTAGAGCCCAGAGCCAGTGAGTGTTCCTGGAGCAGTCAGGGTTAATGGCCTTGAGGTCAGAGCCCTGGGTTAGCCAGCATCTGTGGAACAGCTGGGGTTAAGGGCCTTGCTTAAGGATCCCAATTAATCTGCAGGCCATTTAACTTGAACCTGCAACCTTCCAGACATGGGCACAAACCCCTAATCCATTTGAGGTGGAGCGTTAAGTCAGGGATCGACTTTGTGTATGAACTCCATGCGTCTGCGTGTCTCACCTCTGGCCGGGCATCAGTACTTGCAGCTCTCCTGTTCCTCAGTGACCGTGGTGATGAAATGACAGGAGAACAGGAAACCTGTCAGCTATGGCAGAGACCAGCAGACAGGAACAAGCTCATCAGGCACGTGTCCTTCAACCTTCAGCCTTTTCATCCCCTTCCAGGGGAGCAGGAGATGCAATGTCATTCTCCAGAAGAACACGTGCTCCACAGCCTTCCAGCACAAACTTTGGGTTCAGAACAACTGTATCTAAGGAGAACTAGATGTTTTCACTAAACCAGCTAATCAACTTCCTGCCATTTCTGCTCAATTTCGGTTGGTTCTGGGGGTGACTGAAACCAGATCACTACGGACTACAGAAGCACACATTGATATCTGAATGAGTCTCTTAGGCACAATAACATGTTCAGCCACAGAGGTAAAATACACGACATGGGAAGAGCATATTGGCTCATAGCAGACACATGTCTCTACACCAGACAGTGATATGGATTTTATTATCATTTACAGCCCATCTTATTTTACAAAGAACAACATCTATAGAACAGACTGTCAACAGTCAGGTGAAGGGCTAACAGCAATTAATCTACAATTAATGCAGTCATTCAAAACAGACTAATGCTGTGAAATATGCTGACTAATATATTCATGGGGGTTTTGCTGTAACTTCATATGAGCATTACCAGAGGAGTTACTGATTCAATACAACAAAGGCTGCAAATGCAGCACCCAGTCAGTCCACAGTGAGATGAGCAGCCAATCAGTTCGCAAAGTTGGCAGCACTGTCGATCCAGTACCCGCCCCCTCACCACTCCCGCTTTAAACATATGTCATTATGATACTTCTCCACCAGGAAGGGCTCAGGGCTTTTAAAGCCAATCACAGGAGGGGAAGTACATGACAGGATCAGACATTCCCCATGTATTCTCTGGAGGCAATAACAGTTATTACCAGGGTCTGAAAGTGGACTGGGCACCACTTGGAGATATAGATCTGCATTTCCCCGGAAGTCCCTGTGTCTTTCATGGCAAAAAATAGGCACATTAGACTGCAGTGAGAGTGGGTCATCTGTTACGTGGTAATTGTTCCTCTTCAGTCTGACCAGTACTGAGCATGCCGATCAAAATGGACCAGCGTATCAGAGCAAACCCTCACCTGCCCTGACCTCGGATGGATTGCAGTGGTGGCTAATGCTCTTAAATAGGGACCCCCCAAAAATGAATGCAGAGCAAAGCTTGGGACCCCCCACCACTAATGAACTAAGGGGGGGGGTGGGCTTTTTTAACATTTCTTTCTCCAGGGGGGATGCTCACATCCAGATGTTAATGCAAAGACATTTCATCAATTTCTGAAAACTCTCTGAGGTCCCATTTGAAAACAGCTGCACTAAGCAGTCTCTTAATGCTATTAATAAAGACCAGCAAAATGGTATCCAGGTGCTGGAGGGACAAACAGACCACTGCTCATCACATCGCTCAGGTTGGGTTTTTTTAATGTAAAAATAGCCTGCTACTAAAGGGTTACTAACCACTTGTGTGTACATTTGCATATGTGACTCTTTACGTGTATCAGTGGGTTAGTGTGTGCGCATGCACGTGAGTGAATACTCACAGCTAAAAAGATGCTGAAGGCTGAGTGCGTCACCTCCAGGTAATGGAACTCCAGCATGCAGCCAGTGACAGAGACGTAAGTGTGACCCTCTGGGGGTGGGGCTTCAGGGGGTGGGGCTTCTGTGTAGACACACCCAGGGCCATGTTCACGCCACCAGGACCGATGTGTGGAAATGCCAAAAGTCATGATATCTGAGTCCTGGGGGAGATAGAAGACTTTGGGTGACTCCCTCTCCAGCCATCCCCCTAAGTCTCCTACTTGATGACTGACGAGGAGGAAAGTGAATTGTACCCAGCATGCTTTGCTACAGACCTCACTAAAAACACCAAGGAGACCTGCTGTTGAGATCAGGCCCATCCCCTTAAAGAGACACACGCACACTCAGGCAGTCACACGCTCCCAAACTGCCACATGCACTGCAGGAGATAAAGTAGAGCATTTTCAAACCCTCACAAAGTCACAGAGCTGGCTAATGAGTCTGATTAGCATGCAGCATTGGCTTTGAAAAAAACAGATGGTAAGATTAGCTTGGCTCATGACATGGAACCTTTGTGAAGTGGGGTTTGAAAGTGGGTAGCAATGACAGTCTCTCTCCTCCAGGCAGATTACAGAAATGTACAGAAAGTTTGTGCTGCGGCGAAGTCTTTCAAACATCCTTGTGTAGATAAATAACCAAGGAAACAACTTCATGGATGGTCCCAGCTCTGCAGATTATCGCTATTAAAAATGAATAACAACTCCCACTCTCTGACGCAAACCAGTCTGAGTGGGAAGGCTGATGAATAATTCATGGACTAAATCATAACATTTACCAAGGCTATTCAATCTAGGTCTTAATCATTGCCTCACTCTTGAAGTCACACATATGTTTCTAAACATGGCCCCCTGGCATTCATTACAGTAATTAATATTAATGATTTTACCAGAGCTTCAGATCTAGGGCGACTTCAAGAGCTTTACTCTGTACCTATTAATAGAGTAGGATAAACATATGAGTGATTAAGTCAAGTACTTTGCCCAAGGGTGTAATAGCATTCTCCCTTTAGAAACCGAGAGGGAGATTTTAGCTGACATGGCTAATTCTTTAACCACATCTCAACAGCGTCCTCCTGACCAGGTCAGCCAACACAGGGGAGTCTTCCAGTCTACTTACTATGCAATGGTCTGTCGAAGTTGCGTGTGACAAATAGATGCATTTTACATATGACACCTCTGCTCCAAGGCCTGGAAGATGGCCATGAGAAATTACAGGGGAAATGAAGAGCTCACTACAGAAACGCAACTGAATTCCAGGGTTATACTTATAGGATTTCAGGTCTCAATAAGTGGTCGTACCACTTAACTGACGAGATGTCGATGCAGATCCATAACAAGCTGAATAAATCAGACGACCAAATTTGGAAGACTCATTCTTAAGAAGAACAAAATTCCCACCAAAACCAAACACAGCATCAAAGCAATACGACACCAAGCTGAGGTTCGAATCAGTCCAGGGTCACAAAGTTCAGTCCAACGATACAATAAACAAAACAGTAAAAACAAAAAATAAATAAAATAAAATGATGTATTGAAGCATTAGATCAATGAAGTAAATGCTTGAAAGCGGAGGATGACGCTAAAAGTGGAAAGGGCTCAGTAATATGTAAGCAGGCGTTCCTTGACAGGCCCAAGAGATTACATGAAGAATCTCAATCAATGATATTGAGATGGCTCTTTTTACATAATATCCAATATTCTGAACAAGTAACATCTGTTTCTCATTTCTCAACTAGCTTTTCGTATCCATAGAAACAGCTACTCAAACAAGAAGCAGCATTAATGATGGACACATAAATAACCTCATAACAATACAGCACCACCTCATGGTTGGGAGGACTATATTTGCAATCTCTTAACACTTCATACCTGACAGTGCTCATAAGTTCGTACAAACTGTATCCATGATGCATCTACAGTGCCAAAGTTGGAGTACTACAGGCTGACAAGTGGGCATTTGGAGTAGAATGGCAAAGGAACAAAGACTCATATCACTTTGTTCATCATGTTGGTGGAAATGCATCAGGTGTAGCATTCAGCACACGTGAAGCCCGCATGTTAAATGACAAGGAATATGAAAGTTACTGATTAGAAGTAAATAGTCATTCCCGGTTCCTGAGCTTCACTGAACTTGTGCTGCTGACATGACCAATGAATGATTCAGTAGTTGACACTCCTAGCAACAGTGCGGGACAACCATGATGAAACAAAAGAGAAACCAAGCCAAAATTGCTGTCGTGAGACAGCACCCTTCCTTCACACCTGACCTCCCTGCTGTTCCTGAAGATAAAGGTTTCATCTCTACGGATACCTCACTTGTCCCTCTGATTGAAGACTGGCAGAAATGATGACAAAGGCAAAGTGTGGTGGCAGTCTGGTGGTGACACAGAGTGTACTGTGGCCCATGTAAGGGGGAAGAGTTAGGCAGATGAGTCTGACCAAGAGGGTTTTACAGGTGCAGCCCTAGTGGACCAGCTGGCCTGAATCTCATTGCTACAACCTAGTGACATGGCAGCATGGCTGAATTAAGTAGGACTGCAGTTTAGCATGAGCAATACTGCTGTAAGAGAGCTCCAACCCCAAAGGTCTGTGGCAGAGCCCTGCCCATACAGGTCTGCGGCTGAGTACCACCTTTACAGGACTGCGGTAGAGCCCTGCCCACACAGGTCCACGGCAGAGCCTCACCCACACAAGTCTGCAGCAGAGCCTCACTCACACAGGTCAGCAGTAAAGCCCCACCCACACAGGTCAACAGCAGAGCCACACCCACACAGGTCAACAGCAGAGCCCCAGCCACACAGGTCAGCAGCAGAGCCCCACCCACACAGGTCCACGGCAGAGCCTCACCCACACAAGTCTGCAGCAGAGCCCCACTCACACAGGTCAGCAGCAGAGCCCAATCCACACAGGTCAGCAATGTAGTGTGAAACAGGAACAGCTGCAGCTGTTTGCAGCTTGTGGCTAACTTGAATTTGTGCGATTTGCCCGCGTTGACAGATTCTTCGCTGTGTGTGGTCTACTTTTGTAAGGTCATTATTTTTTCAATTAGTGCAATTTCTCCCTGTAATGAGAGGCAAGCGAATCAGACAATAGCTCTTCTGATACATAGATTCCTGTCATCATAATTCTGAGTCGCACTGACACTTGGCTGTTCGGCATGAAATCCCAGCCCGTTCCAGCCTTAGGGTCTGCTGACCCTGCAGAATGGACACAGCAGTACAGCGTTCTTGTTAAGGTTTTGCCACTGACTGTCCTGCTCCTGCCTTACTTATTAAAGCAGGTGAAATATCTGCTATTACCACAATTTACTTTGTATTCAAATTACAAACACTAAGAGGAAAAGGTCCCAGATAAACGCCTTTAAAATTACTCGCATTAGTTAAATGCTGTCAAATTGCTTCTCATTAATTGTGTCATCACTTTGTTAAAAATAAATATTAATGATGTATTCCAAATGAAGGATCAGTCTGAAAGGCCTGGGTACTGACTACTTTCCAATTTGTCATCACTAACTGATGACATGATGCTACAATACGTTGATAACAGAGCTTTAAACAGTCTACCCTCATTTAAATGCTCATTTACGTCATTTAGCTTCCAGGGTGAGAAGAGGAAGATCACAAAGGATGCTGTTTTTCTGATTCATCGAAGCATGGGCGCACTCATGCATGTTTGGGTCTTTATTCTTCTCTCTCATTTCTCTGCTGATTTTATCATTTATTTGGCTACTTCAGGGGAATGAGTTTAAAAAAACAGTCAAAATCTGTCACTGTACTGCCTTATGACCAGTGAGGGTGCAGGACAAGGACAGCTGATGGTTGGGTTGTCATTATCGCCACATCGCCTGACCAGACTATACCTTTGTAAGGCCGGCCACTTCGAGGTAGAAACAGATGATGAAGATGTTCCAGGCGACCCAAAGGGCAGTCCAGATGGAGTACTGGAAAGAAGGATGGAGAACCACAGAGACATCATCCTGAGACTCAGACACGTTCCTCTGCTTCTCTGCCGACCCTCAAACTCTCCATACGGCTGATACCCAAACGTTCAGAGAGGCTGCTTACGAAAAGTGTCCAGGACAGCTGAGGGCTCTGAAACCAGAAGCGGACAGGTGGGTTTGGAGAAGGTAGAACCTCAAGGAGGTCTTCACTGCTGGAGAGAGCCGGAAATTTTCATAGAAGCAGTGAGGGATTTTTAATAAGTCCAGGCCTCTCATTCTGAGTGTTCCCCTGGCAAAGTGTTCTCAAAATAAACAAAATCGTGCCAGGACACATCACAGGCAAGAGGGGTTTACATAAACATTTCAAAGGCCTTTCAGACATCATGCCCAGACTGTGGCCTTGGGCAGTTTCCCTGTTGCCAGATACTTTCATTTTCTAATGACAAAACCCATTTAAAGTCTGGCTATTTCCTGTTTTAATGAAGGATTTAAACACATCTCTAATGGAAAAACTGTATCATCAGCAACACAAACTCCATCACTCCACAGCAGAGAAGCACCACCCCCCAGTCCTGACCACCCTAATGAAGCCCCCAATGCCTTGTATCACAGCTCCCAGCCACATCTAAATGAATGTGCATTGCCCAAACGGATGATGTGCCTTGCAGATTAATTTTGTATGGCCTGAGGTGTTGGCACAAACAGTGATCATCACGCTAAAGGCAGCCAATAGTGGGGAATTCGTACTGTTTTCTACACCCCTCCTCTCTTACCGTTGTGAAGTTAGTGCCTCGTTCTACTACTGCAGACTTAACAGCCCCTACATACATCGTCTCCTCCATAGTTTATAAATGGGACTGCAGTACAGCTACTCAAAGGAGGCCACTGTAAAGCATATATATGTTTGGAGGCCTTGGCGAAATTAACTGCGGGACTTTCGGTACAGCAGGCAAAACAAGCACCTATGGCTCACATACATATTTAATAAATGATCAAATCCCCTCAGAAGAAAAATACACAGAAAGAATTCCTTGACAGGAAAAATTAAGTCTCTCTGCTCAGGTAGGCTTTATGAACAAAGCTTTAAATCTTCCCTTCTGAAACCTTTACTCTATTGCAAGTGTCAGGCAGGTTTGGAATCCACTGTCACTAAGCGGGAGAGAAGACCATTCTAACAATGAACAGGACAGATACTCCATGAAGGGTTTGCCATTTGGTTCTTGAAAAAGGCAATATGAGTGAAATTACATATTCTACATTTTTCAAGGCTGAAGATAAGACTTGGCAACACAACAGTGCAAAGAATTTGGATGCCCATCATTTTAAAGGTGCATTCTACATTTTGATGCTGAGGTGTTACAGCGCAACAAAATGGAGAACCACAAAAAGAGGGGAGGAAAAAAATGAAAAGTGCGCTCTCTACTGGCCACAAAAGGTAGTGGTGAAAAATGAAACAAATTAAATGAGCAAAAAAACACAAAAAAACCCACAAAAATCTCTAAATCAATGCCATTTTTTCTTTTAGATGGCTGCAAAATAAATGGTCATCAATAATAGTTCTTAATGGGCATTCTAGAACTAAGTTTCATTGGCTCTTTCTGGAACATTTTCCAAAAAATCCAGTTTGGTTGATTAGTTGTTACCACATTTGCAACAGAGGTTGTATTTTCTTAATTTGTTTCTAGATGGCTGACTTTCTCTTAGTCACTGTTGGTAGTCAGTTTAATTTCTCATAAGTGTGTAATCAGCAGACTATTATAAATGCATAAAATCTACTGACTGGACATGTAATCTAGGCTCTCTTGTTGCAACTGGGTTAAAATTACCTTCAAAAATAATTTCTGTTGTTACAGCCAAAAGGTCACACAACATGCATACTTCCCACATGCTGCCAGGTCTCCTTGGGTTTTAAGAGCCACTCACCACAAGCACCCATCTGGGTCGATACTGGACAGTCCCAGAAATACCCAGAATCACGATGATGATGTGGAGAAAGTTTCCCAGGATGGGGACCCACTGGTATCCCAGGAAGTCGAAGAGCTGTCGCTCCAATGCAACCAGCTGAAATGGAACAAAGCAGAATAGAGGGTAAGTACACCTTGTGGAGACTTGGGTTTCCTACCAATACGGGGGACACGAATTATGAACATAAAGGTTTTTGTTTTTAAACTGGATGGCCATTTCAAAGCCATCATTCTTGTATGAATGAAAACTGCCACCTTCCTGTGTCTGATTCTATTGCATAAGCATTTTTCACAGCCGTTAATTAATAACATTAATAACCAGGATGCATTCATATTATTAACTCCGATCCTTAACAACAAAGGGCTGCATATAAGGTATGATACTAAAAGCAGTGAGATCTCTCCAGAAGCAGTGACGTTACGAATACCCACAGTGGAGAATGAAATGCTCAGAGTCCAAACCCACTAATGATGCCGAGTTTAACAAGAAAGGCAGCTGCATTCACCGAAAATGTCAATGTTACGATATTCCGGCATGCAGCCACAAACATGCGCCGCACCCCTGTGGACAACGTTGCAATGGTTGTCTTCACAGTCCAAAATTATGCAAGCATGGTGAGATTACATATTTCCTCCAATTGTATCTTATTTTAAAATTTCAGGCCTCAAGTGGATTAAACCTAGACTCTGTTGCTCGTGAGCCATCAGATCATTTAAAGCCCCTAATCTTCTAATTAAGCTCATGAGGAGTAGACACAGTTCCCATTTCTAGCCACAAACAGTCAGTAACCAGGAGCTGATTAGGGAACACAACTACAGTTCAGATGGAGCCATATAGCAGGATGTTTCAGGATGCAGAACAAATCAGATTAAAGCACCTGCTTGTCTCCCACAATGCCACTGTGTGAAATGCAATAAAGTGAGAGCCTTGGGCTCCAATCAAAAATCTAATTAATTCTAAACTAGAAACTTTAGCAAAAGCATCTCTGGTAGATTTACTTTTCTGATGCATCACACCCAACGTCTCTCATCCCCTCAGCCTCCGTCTTCGGAGAAGAACTCTCTTAAACACTCAGGGAATGATCTGATACCACACGCACTCTCACTTGTCTCAGTCACATATTTATTATTATACTGTGACCTTCTTCATGCTCCCAGTGTCATGTCTTCATCTGCTCTTTATTAACTAATTATATTGTCACATCTTTGCACAACCTGCTACCTTTTTACATTGTAAATATCAATTGTAAATGATCACTACCTGCTACTTCTGTATATATCACAACTGTGTACTGGGCCGCACTGCACTGTCTTCGTCTGTACCACTGTCTTGCCTTGCACCGTTTTCACCGTTTGCACACATTTGCACACGTGCTCTTTATGTTGTTATGTGTCGTCTTTTGTAGTCCTGTGCTCTGTGCAGCACCGCGGTCCTGGAGGAACGTTGTTTCGTTTCACTATGTACTGTACTAACTGTATGTGGTTGAAACGACAATAAAAGCTACTTGACTTGACTCAACGGTCATACAGCAGCATGGTCACTAGGGTGATGGAGGAACACCAGGGTTCGACTGGAGATGGGAATATAATACAGCACCACAGAACCCAAACAAGAGCACTATGTTGCTGCAGAAAGCTCTGTGCCATCTGCTTCTCATCTGCACAACCAATGTGTGTTTTTTTTTGTGTGTGTGTGCCGGTCTCGCCCACATACAGATTGTAATAGCTGATAGTTTTAGGTGAAGGGCACTTCCTGTTTGACCTTCCTACCACATGGCCATTACATCCTTCTAGTATGCAGCTCCAAAGATCGTTCATACGCTATGACAAGACCGCGTAGACACCATCAGAAGGGCAGGCGGTGAAAGGTCAAAAAAGGGGCACCCTGTGCTTTTGAACGTGTCACACAAGTACATAGCCTCAAAAAGGCAATTAATATTTTAAATCACAAAACCGGAATTATCAAGAAAGAGCACCATATCTTCCTGAGTCCATTGGATGTGCCCTTAAACGCAAGCCTAATCTTTTCTAATTTAAGAAAAAAGTAAAACATCTGATATCTATTTAGAGAAAGTGAGGGGATATTTAGATTTTCAGTAGGTCAGACTCAGTCATCGGACTAGCAATGTGACAAAGGCTACAGTGTCCTTATGAGCTGAAGATAGAGAGGATAGAGAAGAGATACAAAATTGTAAAAGGATTTGGTGTGACTATACAGCTCCAGTACCATCTGATATGGTACTAAAGACCTCACTCCAGTAGCTGTATAAGGACAGACACAGCCAAAACACATGAATACGGTTAGCAGGGGAATCTCCACAAGCTGGAGACACACTGTCAGATATCTTGTACAGCCTAGCCTCGGTGTAGTAAATACGATGAATAGGCTTACACTGCGTAAGGACGTCGTGTTCAAATCCAGTTATGAATCCGACAGAAAATATTCCTCCAAAGATGATTTTGTCTCTCCCAAGTGCTCCTCCCAACGGGATTTAATAGTCAGATGTATGAGGGCACAAACAGTAAATTATGTATATCAGAGGTCAAACTCTTCAAAGAGTCAGCTGGTGTCAAGAAAAAACTAAAAAATACTGCTGTTTGGGGAGAGAGTATTTGTCAGAAAGTTGCTGAAAGTAAGCAAAGAAATTATCAACATACAAATCATTTAGCTCATATATAATTAAAGTAGGGTGGCCAGCTTCCCCGCGACCCTAACGGATAAGCAGTTTAGAAGAGGGATGGATACTTGAAGTATGAAAGCACCATCTGTAAGAAAGGGCAGAAAAACATTGTTTGCCACCAGGGGGTGCAAGAGCAGAATATCATTGCAGATCAAAATGGTGATTAAACTCAACCCAGATTTCAAGTGATAATTTAACAATCATTTTTTTTTTGTATGCTGGGATGCGGAGGAAAGGACTGGAGCATGTACAAGAGGTTTTAAGGAAGTCAGATAAACTGAGTTTGTCTCAATGAGCAGCCAGTTGAGCAAAGAGGTAGAGGTGTGAAGTCTAAGCCACTATTTTAGAATTCCAATATTGGAAGCGCGGTCACAGAATCTGAAGTTGGGTAAAGCCAAGCCCTTGAGTATCTTTGGTTTTTGCAGATACTGTTTACCTGACCTCGGTGTTCTTCCATTCCACATAAATTCCAAAATCAAGTGATTAAGTTTTATCAAGGATTAAATCAAGATCAAGGAATAAATCTCTGGAATGAAAAATCTTTCAGAGAGAATAACTGGCATAGTTTGGAACAAGTATGAGCGATGTGGGAGAGCAGACATTCTGATAGTATTCACCCTAGCCCCTCGAGAGAGATTCGAGATACTAGACCAGTGCTCACAATCATTTGGAATCTTTGGTGATAATGGAACATAATTATCTTTAAAAAGGTTTTGGAATTGGACTCATTTTTATGCCAAGATAGGTAAAGCTGTCATCGACAATCTGGAAGGGGAAATTGTGTAACAGAAACCCCTTGGTAGCTATATTTATACGAAATATCTTTTACCCAAATTGATATCCCGAAACCCGACCAAACGACTGAAGAGTAGTGAGAGCAGCTATTTTAGCCAGGAATAATAAAAGGTCAGTGGCATAAAGGGAGGTCTAAACATGGACACCATTCCTGCAATCAAACATGGTTCAAGAGTGAATAGTTCGATTCCTCTGGTTCCTCCCAAGGTTTCTTCCTCCTGAGGGAGTTTTTCCTTGCCTCTGTCACCTTTGGCTTCCTCTCTGGGGACTTTGGGCCCTAGACTATGTAAAGTGCTTCATGACAATGCTCCTTGTTAAAGGTGCCATATAGATAAAATTGAGTTTAATTGAATTGAATAGTATTGGGCTTAGGGGGCAGCCCTGGTGAGTGGAGCAGGAGAGTTGAAAATAATCTGACTGAATACTGTTTGTCCTGATGGAGGCTTGAGAGGGAGAGCAAAGTAAACGAGTCCATACTACAAAATTTCTGCCAAAGCCCAACTTCTCCAAAGAATAAACTCCTCTGCCCTTCCGATGTGACTGGGCAGCTCTCTACCCGATGTCCTGCTCTTCCTGCAGTCGCTCCTTATCATGCTAGACATCTATGACAACCGCAGGTCTCTTGATGACAGGCTGGCAGTTTTCTCCCAGGCTGGCATCGTGACTCACTGGCAGAGGCGAGCGGTTAGCTATGAACGTGTGTCGCCGCTGCCACGGCAGGACCCCTGTGGATCAGGAGAGCTGGCAGCCCTGTCAGCGCGACTTGGAAAAGAGCCTCAAAAAAAAAAAAAAAAAAAACCCTGTCAGAAGGAGAGGAACATCCTTTCTCTCCAACTCCAGCAGGAATAAGTGAACAAAGAAAAAAGGTGATCAAAAAGCACCTTGTCACTACACGGCAGCTGACAGAACTGCCCTTCGCTTGTGTAAACTGGCCACCCTGCACGGCGCCCCAAAGCAGACCCCCCATATTCTGTGCCACTAACACAGAACACAAGAGCGTGTCACTGAAAATATCTGCTGTCTTACAGGGAGCAGCTGACTCTCTCTACTACTTTACTCTACCAGTGACAGACATGGTGTTGGAATGGGACAAGGGTCTCGTTACACTTAGCCAGGTAGAGAAGGAGGCACACTCTCCAGCTCCACAGCTGACGTGGGGAAAGATGTGATGGAACCACGCAACATGCACGGCTAAAGACATGACTGAGATGTGAGAACATTAGTGCTGAGGACCAGCTCCACACGCTGCTGTATGGCCATACTGCTGTCTCACGAATGCATGTTGTCCTGTTCCTGAAAATAGAGCAGAACTGCTAAAGTGACCCCTGTTGGCTTTGCACAGAAGATACTCACAGCTTCCTCCCCATGGGTTTCATGTGGTTAGAAAGCTGAAACAAAGCCTCACACTGAAGGCCTGCATCTTGCTTGCACTGCCACACAGTTTGTGTGACGTTTCAGACTAGTTTTCATACCAGGAACTCTCAGGACCACAGATGCTACCTTAACAGGCCCATCACATGAAAACCAAAGCAGACGTTAAAAGAGTTTACTAAAATCATTGCAGGACCTAGCCAGATACGCAAACTGTTCAGGTTAGAAGTATGGAGCAGAAAGCTAGAGTTGTTATGACTGATTATTAAACCCAAACATGCTGTTAATGGCCATTACTCAGTACTCAGTGCTAAGCTACTGTGTTCCTGTGACCTAAGATTTCAGATCTTCCCCAGGTACGATGGTTCCTAAGAAACAGAGAGGAGCATTAGAACTGACCTTGCCTCTGTCATCCATGTCCCCATTTCATTGCTTTTATTTAAGGTAACAAATGGGATCACTGAACGCTGGGTTCACTGCAGGTCCTGCTGGAGTAAGGAAAGCTTATCTGAACCTTTGAGAAGATGAGGCTGCAGCAGGAACACCAGTGACACTGGAGGCAAGTTAATTTAAGCCAAAATTAAATGCAATACACTATAAGCTGGAGTAATAGGATAAGAGTGCCTCCACACTACATCCCAGGCAGCAAAGGGTAGAAGGCTGGGCTGCCAGTCCATCGCAGGGCACATATGCGCACGCAAACCCTTTTTAACCTCACAGGGTATGTCAGCCACCCCGGCTGAAACTTATTAAGACAGTACCCTTGTATCCATGTGAATTCCTGGTTAGCCTTAGGGAAAAATAGTCACTAAGACATCCCTGTGAAAAAGGCAAATGGTTTAAACAGACAAAGGCTCATGAGTGATGGAATAAAAACAAAGCGAATGCAGAAATTGTTGCCACTTTGGGCGAAGCTAATTTCTCACTCCCTACCCATTCTGTTAATGTAGAGGAACAGCTGCTAAAGCCCAAAGTCCCGGAAAGCGAGACGAAGAACATCGTGTGTTGTCAATTCTCCTTCCAAACATATCTGCTTGTTCCGGTCAGACACCATTCTGAAGATCAGTAAATGCAGTCCCAGGACTGTAACTAGCCATCAGGGGGTTACCACAGGATCAATGCTGCTAAATACATTTCCATTTCTCTGTAACCATCCAGACACCCTCAGCAGACGTGTTTGCTAGCACAGTAACAGGAATCAGTCCATTTCAAGTAAAGCAAGCAAGTGGCATTTAAGGACTTGGCACCTGATCAGCCTTTGACTGAGAGTATCAACGATGTTTGACGAATTCAGCCTCAACCTTAAAGGCCGTCTTACTATCACAGACATTATGTGGAACGTATTGTCACAAGATATTAAAAAAAAACTGTCATAGGCATCATGTTAGACATAATGTCTACGATAGTTTTTTTTTTTTTTTTACCTGTGACAATATGTGGGATGCATTGTCACAGATGATTTAAAAAAACGCAAAGTGACAATTTTTTCTCTGATTCTGGAACAGCATAAATACTCATTCATCTACATACATATTCAACAGCTTGAGAGAAGCTTAACATACACATTGGGGATCACAGAATTTTCAGAAAGCACTCATCTGCATGGCTTGAGAAAGAAAGCTTAGGCTTGGGCTATTATAAAAGGCAGAATATCAACTTGAGTGGAATAAATCTCTGGAATTAACAACCTCCTCGCTGTTATTGCAACAAGCAGCCTTCCCGGCAACATCTGCTCAGCTGCCTACAGCTTCACTATTCACAAGATCCTCTTTATAGCGACTTCACCACTCTGCCGGAACTGTTACAGCTGCAATCCTGAAGCCTTAACAGAGCTCCCGAAGGGAAGTTCCTACCCACAATCCCTTGGACTATCAGGGGTCATACCTGTTTCACCACATCTGGCAGTTACAGCTCGAGCTGTAGAATCATTTGCAGCATCACCTGTTAACTTTTGCGTCTACTACAACAACCGGAATGCTCCATGTTTTTTCACTTGTAAAGTTTTGGCAGACTCTTAAGAACTACACAATATCTGTGGACTATATGATCACTAACACAGCAGCATTAAGTTTAAAGAGTATTTGAATTTTAAACAAAAGTGCAGCTAACAGACAACAGTAATGGTCTTCATCCTGCCTCGAGACAAACAGGAAGATTATACGACTCAAGCCTTTGTTCTTATGGTGCCCAACAAAGGAATATGAATTATGGAACAAACATAAAGGAAAAGATCAGAATGACTCACCAGCTTCAGGCTAACCAACATGGATTCAGAATGTTTTTACCAAACTCATGGACTGGCTCTCAACACATACCTGCTGTGTTTTCAGAGAATGACCCGAATCACATAGTATACCTAGCTTTTAGTACACATCTTACCATCAGTATACCATGGAGAGCACTTAGCAAGGCTAAAGTTGTCCATACTGCATAGTGTTTCTCTGTGTTGTCAGGATGCCAGTCAGGTGTGCCTTATGCTCAGTGCTTGACAGGACATCCTTTGGGTCCACTGTGATCCAAACAGGGACCAGCTGGTAATGAAAATGGATGGAAGGCTGGATGTTTAGTGGATAACGGAGTTGACCACTCCTGCAGGAGAATATACAGAGGATCTCAATGAAAGTCAGTGGAGCAAAGCTGAAATGTCAATATTTTAGTGAGATCTGACTTTATTGGTAGGCCTCACATTCTTGATGCGCTGAACCACAAAAGGCAGTCATCTGGCTGCCAGAACCACTTCTAATTGGGTTTTGGCTTCCCACCAGTGCGTTAGGGATCGTTGCCCATTATAGCATCAACAATGGCCCTCCTTCAAGCCTATAAAAGGTGACCAGACTCTCTACTGCACTTAGGGAAAAAATATTTAATCACACATTTCTCTCAGACTTCATGTTGCTTGATCTTTCTCAGCATTTCAAAGACCCCGTGCCACCAATATGCTGCTAAATATTGCACCTTCTTCAGTTCTAGAGAGACAACTTCTCTCAGCTTCATTAAGACCAGTGTTTAGAGCTTCCTTAGGAGTTAAGCAATCACAGTGTCATTTTCCAGGTGAGCTTCAGGCTGCTTCAGGCCAAGGCTGAACATGGCTGAGCTACAGGCAAGTCAGTCGCTTCAGGCCTCTGGCTAATGGGTCTACAGCTGGCTGAAGAGCAGAAGGATGTAATTATTTTCCAGCAGCTGGAGAAGGACTGCAGAAGCTCTATCCCATGAATGAAACCAACTGTAAGGATATGTTGCTTTCAGGCAATGAAGATGCAGCGCTAGACAACTGCAAACCTTAAAATACGTGTCATAAATGTGGCTATCTTTTACCTAGTTGCTGATTTTTGAAAATATCATGGATAAGCACCAGAAATTACAATAAAATTGTATTCACTTCCCAAAAAGATGTTAAGATCTCTCTGTCGCTTTTTATTAAGTACTTAAAATGAATTGACCTAAAAAAAGCAAATTTAGAAAGTATTCAGAGAGGAAAGAAGCATTTGGTTTCTAAGCTGCTCATGCAGAAAATAGACAGACCTCACAGTGTTGATGGTGTCCCCAAAACGAAGAAACTCACCTTTTGATGTCTTCTAGAATGGACTGCAAAATATCTACCACTGATAGATTTTGTTTTTAAGAAATCCAGTATTCGATACGACAGATTCAAACAGATCCATTAATTGTAATATAATCTTGGTGCTTTAACGAGCTTCTGCCCGTGAGCACAGGATGTAAAAAAAAGGTTTTTGTCATTCAGGATGTGTTAAAAATTTAAATACCCCACTATAGTTAGATCTGCCCCAAGCTACATTTTTTTCTGATTAAAGAGATTAAAAGATTTGTTGCTTCTACAGAGTTAATGCCTAAATGGAGGTGTTGCAGGCATTGTAACTCATTTCAAAGACCAGTTTTCCTAGTGAGCAAACCGGCCCACGGGGGACGCTGTCTCGATTGCACTTCACACAACTTTATCCCATTTGGAATGACCAAATACATCCATGAGGATGTTACCGGTAGACTTCAGATCTGCATTTGACACCATTATCCTGCATAAACCGGCCAACAAACTGAGCGACTTAGACCTGGACACATGGGTCATCCTGCGTGTTGGATTTTCTCACAAATAGACCTCAGCGTGTCAGGATTGGAATGCACACCTCATCCACTCTTAGCCTGAACACGGGTTCCCCGCAGGGCTGTGTCATGAGCCCAGTGCTCTTCACGCTTCTCATGCATGACGGTACCCCCATACACCCATCAAATACCATCATGAAGTTTGCTGAAGACACAATGGTGATCTGATGACGATGGGTCAGCCTACAGGATGGAGGTGACACACCTGGCTGAGTGGTGCAGTGATAACAATCTGGCCCTAAACACAAGCAAGACAAAGGAAATTATTGTTGACTTAGGAGAACACCTCCATGTTCATGGTGATGAGGTAGAACGTGTGAAGATCATGAAGTTCCTGGGAGTCTACATAACTGAAGATCTCACATGGACTCCTAACTCCACTCACCTGGTGGAAAAAGCCCAAAAACAGCTCTACTTTCTCAGGATACTGAGATAGACCCACATACCTCAGCAGCCACTGATCAACTCCTATCACAGCACTGTATGGTACACCAGCTGCATAGTCGCAGAGCGAAAGGACCTCCATTATGTAGTGAAGGCTGCCAAGGGAATCATCAGAACTGACCTCCCAACGTCTGAACACTGTCTACGCTAGCCGACTGAAGAGGAAGACTAGAAGTATCAGTGGAGAGACAACCCACCCAGGTCATCTCTTTGACCCGCTGCTGTCCAGTTAAGGGCGATCAGATCCCGGTCTAGTAGACAGAGAGACAGCTTCTTCCCCTGAGCTGTGGTTCTCACCATCCCTCCTCAAACCAAGTACCCTCCCCTAAGGACAGTTACTCAGAGCTGGATTCCCCTAGAACCGTTATTTTTACTTCACCATCCTCCACATACAGACACTTTATACACACATACTGCTGCCTTAAAGACTGTCTTTTTATATAATTTATTTTCTTACCTTGTGTAAGGCTACTTTGTATATAGTGACCAACTCATATGCTGCTCTCTACACTGTCAGCACTTCATTGGAATTACCTGTTGTATCGTCCATCTTAAACTACTGTCTCTTCCTATTGTCATTGTCTACTCAATTTCCGCACAAGGAGAGATGGCAACATAATTCCATTGCACTGAAGTATAATGACAATAAAGCTATTATCTTATGCTAGCTGCGGGATTTGAACCAGCAACCTTCCAGTCACAGGAGCCTAACCTACAAAGCCACACACTGCCCCCCCAGAGTGACTTGGTTTTATATTACAATCTGAACTAGAGTATTAATAGTTATAACAATTAATAATAAGAAAAATCAGAACACAATAGGGGATATCACACTGTGGGCTTGAACCCCTAATAATAATAAATTTATATAGCTCTAGTTCCAATGATGCACTTCACTCACTCTCACTGTCTAAGCAGCATTATGTTATTCCCTATAGATATTGTCAGGGGACAGACACGGGCCACCAAAGTTGTGTTTGGGAGTTGTATTTATTGACTGTCACACAGGAAACAGCAGCACATACAGGGCAGGTGGAGCGGGACATGACCACGTGAGGCTGCATTGTCCTGGGAGATGGTCATTCCTCATGGCAGGTGGCGGTCCCCCTCAGCAACTCTGCTGCCCATCCTGCTCCAGTGGCTTGTCCTGTGATGGGCACACAAGTCCTGTCTCTCTCTCCCTGCCTTGCTCCTGCTCCTTCATTTCCCTGAGCAGCTAACTGCCAATGGGTGCCAGCTGTAGCTTCTCCCACATTCCACCCTGGTTGTGTGGAATGCAGGCCCCAATTTAGGGAAGGCATGGGCTCTGGTGCTGAGGATGTGGCACCCCCAGATCATCACAATGTCTTGCATGGCACTGTTGACGAAATTTATATATCCTGCTTTTCTACATACTTAATGCATAGGCCATACCCATTGTTGTTGACTAGAAAAACCCATGTTGGAAACCACCTGGGAGGTTAGATATATTCATGGGAATTGATTACTGAAAATGAAGCTTTCATTAAATATCAGTTCCAGGAAAATTCACACGTCACATTCCCTCTGAAGGGAAATATAATCTTTCTATACAATTCCTCTTTTCAGCTTGGGATTTTCACACATTTGGTGCACCCTGACAGCTGCTGGGGACAGTAGGGGCCTTCCCCCTCCCCTTGAGACGGACGCCGACATTCTATTTACTGTTCAGCCTTTCACAGAAACACACACTTTGGCTTTGTCACGATGTAAGAAGTGTTTAGAGAATCGGGGTCAGCTTATGAAAACTGACCTCGCAGGTCATGTGGCTCACCATTGCGCATTTCACTTACTCCACTGTTGGATAAATAAACTTTATTTTTTTATTCTTACTAATCTGATTAGTGAGTCTCAGTTAATTCATCAGCAATAGTTCATTGACCCTCAGTAGTACATTTCCACCATGCATGGCATGACCCATTTAGTGTTGACATTTTATAATTGTTATCAGTGTCGACACTCAACAGTATTTAAATAATAGATTATTTAATGAATTATGATTACAAGACAGCAACTGCTCTGAGACCAACTTGTATTAAGTCAAGTGCCGTGTGCTTACTTATAAATACCTTTCATATTTATACTTCAAAGAAAGCAACTACATTGATACTTGATTTTTAAAGCTTGCTTTATGTATTTATTAAGGAACTTCACAATCTCATTGAGTTTTCCCAAATCACGGACCCTATTATGCTAAAATTAACATTTTTCAAAAAGGAAAAAACACTTGGAAGCAGGTCAACATTTACTACATGAACAACTAAAAAATTAATAATCAAAAATATTATGAAAATGTGAAGAAATAAAATGTATATAGCGTTGGTAATAATAAAGCTACATTGCACATACTGTACATGGTTTGATGCCAGGCATTTAATCAGCGATTTGAAGTGAAACACTGTCCTGTATTTATGTCTTGAGATATATGCATTTACATAATTATTTACAATCAATGTTTAGACATATACATGCATAGTGGTCAGTTCTCCACTTGAAAATCTCCTGCCGCAAACATATTTCTACCACTACAGCATAACTTAGGCCCGTGTCTCTGAAGCAGAAGGTTTTCTACCTTAATTATTATCTCTAATAATAATTCTAACAACCTGCTAGTCAATATTCCAGACTTGACAAAATTGAGCAGCATATACCTACACACAGCTAAACTGTAAAATTATTTAGGCCTACCATAACCCAAATATTTATCTTGTACATATGGAACATAAATATATGAATATGCAAGTTATATGTAGGCCTGTTTTTAAAAGCAGCTCATGAGCCAAGTATTTGTTCTATATGGCAAGTTTATTACTAGAGACAAATTATGGCATAAACACATGACTGTCGTCACGACACCAGAAGGACTGGGATTTGAACATGTCACACTCACAATGCATCAACTGACCAACGGTCACCTAGCAGGTGGTGACATTATCCCTTATGTTAAAACCCTGTAGGATGAAGGAAACATCCCTACTACATATGATGATAATTATACTGTCATATCATTTAATCAGCCTATTTTGCATAACTAGTGCAAGTGGTGCTACCACAAAAATAACTGCATAGTTTCATACATAAATTTATACTTTAATGATTGACATCAATTATGAATATATCAAACATGCAGTAATGTACCTACTTAAATCAAAATATCACACAGCTCCTTGTTCTTGTCCTTCTCAGAAAATCTTAATAAATTCGACCGTAGACATGCAATTTGAAGTTTGACGTGATGAATTACATTGTGAGATTAGTATTTAAATATTACAGATATTTGCTGACAAATGTAAGAGAATATTTTGCGTATCTATTTAACTGATCTACCGGTGTCATATATGAGTTCCTGAGATGATGACTGATTTGGTCGACAGATGATAGTCTAAACTGCGATGTTACTTATCGTGCTTAAAATACCGGCGTTTATTGGTAGCAGTACCGGATCATTTTGACATCACATCCTTATCATTACAGACATGGGTGAAGGTTTCGGTTATGTTCTGGGGCTGCATGACATCCAAAGTAATATGCACACTAACCCCAACTGATAGAAATTGCAATTCTGTGAATTATATTGATTGTCTGGACAATTATCTGTAGCCTGTTGTCACTAAACACTTTCCTGCAAGCCCCTGGATTTTCCAGGTAAATCAAACTGTATTTGGGGCAGCCTCAATGTAAAGGTAAGTTTTGAAATATTCAATGTCTTTTTGATTATGCTTGTAAGCTGTGTAATTGTGTGTGTGTTTTCTGGAATATATTCTAAATCCATTTTTCTCTTTTTCAGAATTAACGTGCAATCTAAGGAGTGTGGCAGCTCAGTGGCTAACAGGTATTATTTAAAACATTTCAAACTAGATTATGACCATTATTATTATCCACATCCATACACACACTGTTTACGTACATTTAAGACCTTTATTAGTCTACAGAATAATCACAACAACGCCAAAGCCTGTAGAAGTATCCACCTTTCAGTGTCAGGTGCACACACAGGCAATTTGCACCAAAAAAAGAATATTTTGGTCATATTAATAGTCAAGTCAGGAATCATGAAACAATCAGGTGTATGTTTAGGTGTACACTGAAGACTAATGTGTAAGCTACGTTTCATATGCATAAAAGTAGAAAACACAATCTCCATAAAATGAAAGACTTTAAAGGAGGTATTGTGCTTACTTGGTGAGGTCCAACAGTTGCTAATCCTGTCAGACTGTGATACAATTTCAAATGCTAGCAGTGATGGTGATTTTGACACTGCAATGATAGCCCAGTCTAAACTGATTGAAGAAAAACTTGACTGACTTTTACTGAAATTGGAAAATATTGTTCATGTTCCAGCAGTAGCTATTGATGAAATTGACCATCTTTTCAGTTCAGCATCTGTGCCGGTTACTATTAATACTGTTTCTGACATTTTCAAAAATGACAATATCAACATTGATGATTCAATAATTAAAGGGCTATCTTCAGGGGCATATCGATCTAATCCTTTGGTGAGAGAAATTGGAAAAGGAGCCTTCTGTTTACTAGATGAAACATTTTAGTTTTGTAGAACCTGTTGAACTGAGATTGCGCTTTGCTAAAATGTCTTGATTTCACCTTTGACAGTCTGAGCTCTTTAATTCTGCAAAGTGAGGTGATAAAAGTATTCAAAATGCAATACCAAAAAGATCCAAACCTAAACAGACAATTGGTGGGAATGCACATGAAAAATGGAATTTGTTGAGGTGGCTGACTGTTAATGACCAGGCAAAACGTGCTTGAAGATGAGGGTGCATGGCTAGTAATTCTAGACTTGAAAGACATTGTTTAAGTGTTCGCTGCCCCTGTTCAAACATGAAACAGCTGGATAGCTAGAACACACACAATGCTATCTAGAACTCTTCCCAGTTATAAAGATCTATCTCTAGTGCTAGCCTCAAATGACCCACTTCTTCGGCCCTCTGGTTGTGCTGCTCGCCACGTGAGCTGCGTTAAGAACACAACACAGACACTACCAGCAAAACGTCAGCTCATGCCTACCTATAACTTACAGTCTTCCAGTCTGAAAAAACCTCCCTTTGAGGTACCACGTGTCAGCTTTGCCTACTGAAGTTCTTAATGTGGAGGTACTTATAGTGTCTGCTATCAGACAGAGACACCCAGATGTCAGAGAGGTTCACTTTGCCAAAAATGTGTCTAGTAATGACATGCATTATAGTAAGGAAATGATTACTCTGGATGGATCTGCAGGTGGACTTCCTGAATTTGATGAAATTCTTCAGTTATCCATTGCGAAGGAGAAGTCGAGTTTCCTTGTGAGAATTTTCTGTGCTTGGTATGGGGAACACTACAGGGCATTTGAGTTAACAGCATCTCCCACTAAAGAGGCTGCCCTAATCAAGCTTGGTCAGCTTACTGATCCACATCCTCCTGCTGACTACTGGGTTGGAGTTTTGCGAATGGTGATTCTGAAAGGACGTAATCTGTGGAATAAAATAAGACTGCATGTTCCTATGAAATACTGCTTAACGTCTTCTATGTAATCGTTGTTGAAATCATGCAATCGTGTTGCTTAACATATGATACTTAACAGAACTGCAAGTTATGTGTGCAAGGACTAACTGTTAAGCTTATGTATTAATAAGTGTATTACTAACAGGAAAATAATGCAGTAATAATGTGTGCAAAGCTGAAGATTATACCCTGGAATTGTTATGATAAAGTGAAATTTTTTTCATGGTGATAAGCAGAATATTCGAGGAAGTTTGGGAGAAGGGAGTTGAGAGTTAGTCAAGAGCAAGCTGATAAAAAGGAGTTGAACTTGGGCAGTCCGTCAAGGACAGTGTCTGTAGCAATTATGTAGAAAGTATAAATTGTGGGACTGTCAGCTGCACGGGGAGGGAGCAACCTCAGATTTGGAGGGGAGCTGCTCTCCCATATGCATATGTACAAATAAACGCTTTTTGCAATGCAAAGATCCATGTTTTGGTGCAAATTCCTTCCACGGTTAAAATTTCTTCCACAAATCACAAAAGGTTGGTCAGAAAGCATACTGTATATTCCCAGCTTTGCAAAGGGAACCTTATGTTGTGGATTCCACATCACTTATAATTTTACACGGCCTAGCCTTGACAACAGTTTTTATAATAATGCATATTTTTTGTTCTTTCTCTGCTGTCTTTACTCTAGAGTAAAAGGGTTGAACAATGGATGTCCAAGGTGTTGTCCTAAGGATCATCCTTGGTGAGAATGATTTTTGAAATCTAACCCTTCCGTGTGGAATTCCAGCAACTGTGGATGAACACTACACTTAAATGAAGGCACCGGAGTTGTTCAGGCTGCAGTATATGGATGCAGATTTTGGCAATGCATTTATCAATCTGACCACCATCTGGACTGGAAACAAAAGCACACTGAAAGTGCTGTGTTTAGCTAGCCTGACACTAACAGAATTCCAGATATCTGAGAGAATCACCCTTTACCCTATAGACTTACCCAATATGAGTCACAGTATAACAATAACAACCCAATTCCAGCTTCTCTGCATGGCCCAGTGAATTTCTCATTCCTAAATTCACCGATGATACTGAATTTAAGCTTGACAAGACAAGTGCAGATTTTCACACAAATGGAAATATGTACTTCCACCCCAAACCAAAGCTGAAAAACATCCTACTAGGTGGTCTGTCAGAAGAAATCTTAAAATATACAGCTTACTCCAAAGATTACATGTTCGAAGAGGTGGGTGCAGCTTTGAAAAGAACACATTCTTGTTTGGGGCAGCTGGGGTCACAGACTGGACAATGGGATGAAAACAGTCCTTAAAAAACAAAATGACCAATGTCCACAGTAAGCTCAGCCGAACTGGATGCCCAGAGGTCTATATCCACTTCATGAACCACAAACAACTTGGTCAAGGCACGACTGCCTCAAACATAAAAGGAGAAGAAAGGCAGAACTCAGTCACATTCCTCTACACCCTAAAGGATCAACCATTGAGATTCTGGTTGGGAAAGAGCTGCTCTGACGTCTGAGCTGAAAAAGCAAACAACGAGATAGCCAGCAAAGTGAAAATGATGCAGACTTTTACTTAGATGTCAAGAGGTACTCAAATGGCCTCCACAGTCAACAGATCTTAATCCAATAGAGCACCTCTGGGATATGGTGAAAAGAGAGATTCGCATCATGAAGGTGCAGCCAGCAAATCTGCAACAACTATGTGATGTTATGTCAAAATGGACTAAAATCTTTGAGGAATGTTTTGAGCACTTTACTGAATCTATGCCACGAAGAATTAAGACAGTTCTGAAGGCCAAAGGGGGTCCAATCCAATACTGGCAAGGTGTACCTAATGAAGTGGCTGGTGAGTGTTTATGAAATCAAATATAAAGCCAACTACTGTATACTTGTATGTGTGAATGACTGACAAATTAGTTCTGCTTAATTTAGACATTGAAACCTGTCTAACATTGTGAAGCAAAAAAAAAGAAATCATTCTGTTCCATCCTTACTTGTGTCTTATTACAGCTGGACATTGAACTTAAGAGTAACTGCATCCTGAAAAGACCAAGGGTCAAGAGTCAACCTCGATGATGACAGCAAGGCATTCTAAATAAATGTCACACTGCAACACACTTCATTCTGGACAAAAGTGATGTTGATAAATGAGTAGGAAATGTTTGTTTGCATTATGCATGTTCTCTGTTTCTCTGTTTGTGTGGCCCGGGGCTGCACTATGAGTGATGCTGAAAAAGACGCCCATGGGGATGTTTGTGATCCGAGAAGCTGGTGTAGAAGATGTGCTGCAGGATGTGAGCATGGTGATGGAGGGTGGCAATGTCCCGAAAAACCGTGGAAGCGTACATTGTACTTTCATCAAGTTGTTTGGCCTCATTTATGCACTTGACTTGAACTTCCCTGAGGAACCTAAATATACATCTGAGTTCTTCTAAAAGACTTTGATGGGCTTGGATGGGCATAAGGTAACCTGAAAACTACAACAGCTCCAGATCAAGATAATTGAATCAAGATATTGTTAACATTGCTCATTCCAGTTGTCAAAGTTACTGTCATACCATATTTCTATTACATGTGAATGTCAAATGTTATAAATGCTGGAGTTTCGAATTAATGTTTTATATAAAAGTATATGTTTAAAACTTAAAAAAAAGAAAGCGCTGTAACTTTGAACATCATCTGTCAATTACTGAGGAGGCCCAATAGGAATTCTTGGTGTTATGGCTGTTTTCGGCATACTCTGAAACTTAAAAAATTACTATTAGTCATAAATGGTGCTGCCCAAGTTTGGCCTTCAAGTGTTTTGATACTCAAGTATTTTTGATGAAGGAACTATAAAATAGAACTTCGAAAGAGGCACAGATTTTTTTTTACATTTAGCGTCACATTTTCATGGTCTGTGCTTGAAATTCTGTAAATAATTAGTCATTATCTGGAGGCAATGAATTTGGAAAATAAATGTGTTAAAAAATATATAGTTATTGGTTGGGTATTTTCAGTCAAGTAAGGCTACGCAATTCAAATGTGTACAGCCAAAATGGATGAAATGTGTTAACACACAAAGAATACGTTTTATCAAAAGATAATATTTAAATTAGGGGCAGATTTTAACTCCAAATAGTTATTTTTCCAGTGTGAATATGTAAATAATAACTGTAGAACTTGTTTGTAAATTTTATAATTGTGCAGTTTCATTTCTGTACTATGGGTCTCAAACATGTTAACACTGAGCACAGTTCACAGCCAACCTGCCAACGAGCGGGATTATCACGAGCTGCCAATCACTGATTGACCCACTTTCCTGAGATTACTCTCATTGGCTCCATTATAAAAACGTCTCATATGACATAGTAATCAGTCATGTGACTTCCTATACTACAATCAGATATCATAATCACATTAGACCTGTACAGGAGGAGACAAGCCTGGCACTAAACAACCTGCAGGTCTAATCTGTCAAAAATTTAATGTCGTGTTAAGAAAGTACTTTATGTTCTCTAGAAGCAAGCATCACTTCCTGAAGCTGGTGAGATCAAATCAACACATTTCATTAATGCTTTTTCTTTAAACATTTAAGTTTTAATCTTACACCATTTTTACTGTCCTTATATTCCCTGGTGCAAGAGTGGCTGCTTAACCCAAAAATAAGATGGTGTACAGATGTTATCCAAACTAACAATGCTGAGGCCTCAATTTCAATTTCCCTGACACACTAACAGTATTATCAGAAATATACATTGACAAATTAGGAGCTTACTGTAGCCCATTAGTAATCAAGCAGAGTGTCATTCATCCATCCACTCATCTATTTTCAAACCTCTTAAATCCTACGCAGCATAATGAGGGAGTCAGGAGCAGATTGCAGGCAGTATAGGGCACAAGGTGGGGGTACACAGGGTAGACAAAGTCATGTTTATGTTATAACATTTACTGGCCTGCTGAAGTACTCGGACCAATTCTATAAGGTCTCATTTATTGACATTACTAAATCAATCATTATGCATTTTAAACACCTGGAAAAAAATAAATCCTAAATGCAAGTAGTCAAATCAGCCTCTCCATTGAGTTTATTTCACCCAAAAAGCACTGTTTTTTAATTCACAAAGGACATAATCACAGCTAATACATTGCTGTGTAAAACACTAGACTAATAGATACTTAGCTACTGTATAATAAGATAGGATTCATGCCATCACAGATGGGCACACCGAGACAGCCTTGATGAAGGCAGCCTCTGGGTGCTCCAGGTGTGAAAAAGTTGGGAGGTGAGCCAACATGCAGATGAGAGTGGGTGAGTAGGTGGGTTTTACAGACTGAGTTGCAGAAGGGCTTTCTGTCAGAACGAATACAAGTTCTCATACTTCTGAGATTGTTTCATACCAAACATATTTGCATAAGGCTGAATCCAAAGACTCCATCACACTTCCTTCACATGCAAGGAAGGACCACCTGAGCCTGGGACAATCAAGGGGATCCAAGCCCTTTGTGAGCTGAAGTCCATGTCAAACTCTTTACTTAAAGCCAGGAACACCATCCGCACTCAAACTGTGAACAATCATCCAGATGGATCAATAATCCCTCATCTGTTTGCTGGCTTCCATTTCACAATATACAGGTGCTAAAATCAGCAGGGCACACTGTCATTGTGTAAAGATTCTCCTTCAGTGATATATTTCAAAGACATCTCTGACCTTTACACACAACCTTCAACTACTGTACACATACTCAAGCTGATTAGACTATTTCTTAAATGGCACTATTAAAAGGTCTGTGATTTACAAGAATCCATCCATCCATCCATCCATCCATCAGCTTATCTTGGTTAGAGCTACAGGAATTTTCAGGATAGTAAAGAAAATGTATTCCTTATCTGAATTATGGGTACCACTGTTGTCTCCCACTTCTAGGGATCAGGGTTTCAATGTCACCCTGGCTGTGTGCATGAGTGTGTGTAGTTTGCATGTTCTCCCTGTATTGCACAGGTTTCCTCCGGTAGTCCAAGGACATGCCATTTAAGTAAGCTAGAGTTGCCAGATTTTTTACTGCATTACTGTTTGCACAGGCATGTCCTGTAATGGACAGGTAATTGCCTGTACTCAGTACAGCTTGGGATGAGCTCCAACCCTTACCCTGTACTCACAATGTAGATAACTTTATTACATGCTGCATCAAAGAAAATCATAATGTACTTTCCTCATTACGTCTGAGAGTTGGCTGAGCTTTAACAAATGCAGAGTGACCACAGCCTAACCATTACGACAGATGTTTTACTTTATGATACGCTTGCATACCGGTCAGTCTACAGATCGTCCAAACAGGTGGACTGACAACATGGAACCATACAATCACCGTAAAGTGTGGTTTTATTCACCTTTTAAATAAGATCATTATGATGTATCATGGCACAAATAAACCTACCGATGCTCATAAAATCAGAAACATATTAACGCAGTACCTCTAAGGTGTGGAATATGTGCTTTTTTACTGGCAATTTAAAGTCCAGCGCATCCCTATTACGAGAAAGCCAGCTGAAGAACCAGTAGCAACTGATAGGTAATAGTACTTGGGTATAAGCAGTTTCTGCTCATTTTCAGATAGTCCCCAGGTCCTACATATATTTACACACACAACGGGGTTTCAAAAAAACACAAAACTTTTTTTAATTTTGCAATAACTTGGTTGATCCTGAGCCGATTTAGATGATTCTAGATGATTCTTTATTTTTTGCAAAAACAAAAAGGGTATCGCTTTTTAAACAGTGTATACATACACACGCATACATATACACAAACACACACGCACACAAATTATCATCTTACGATTTCTAATAAAACAGTGAAGGCTGGTGTTACATTGAATCACCAATTTGTCCATGCCGTTTTTAAACCCTACACCCACACTAATGTAAGGAACTTTTACAGAAGCGATATAGGCGTCATGCTAGACGAAGATAGACAATATATTACCGGCACCACGCATTTACTCACCAGCTGTAAAATGCAGACGAAAATCATCATGCATCGACTGCTACAACAGCTCATGACTGACTCCAAATTTTTAAGCTTTTAGTATAAAAAAAAAAAAAACAGTGGATGGTACTGAGGATGCGAGGCAGCTACTAAGATTTCCTATCTAGAAGTAAAATTAAAACTGCAAATGAAGACTGCGGTCCATGGAAATGAGTCGAATCAAATCGTGTCGAAAACGTCCCCAGAGAATCATTTTACAATATAAAAGCTCTAATCGAGTTTCCTTATGGGCATGACTTAAAGCAGCGTGCATCCACCTTTCAGGACTTGCACCGCATTTTATCTCCGAAACTTAAACTGCCAAACGTGCCTGCGTGGGGATTCAGAGAGCGCGCCGTGGGCGTGACCGTGGGCGTGGCTAGGGCTGTGGGCGTGGCTGCATACCTGCACAATTTAGAAAACAGTTTCTCGTTCAGCATTGAAACAATTACGTACAGGATATATGATATGCTTGCTCGTTTACGTAAAATACGCCTTGTATACGTAAGTAAACTTGTCCATATTGATAAAAGTGTGGCATATTTTGACTTCAATCGCGACACTAAAAACTAAAAATCATGGACAACTTCCGTGGCAAAACCCTTATAAACAAAGAAGTGGCAAATGGCCCGCATGCATTGCTGCCACAAATGACAAAATGTGATTAAAGGGGTATTTAAAGAAATATTCATACACAATGACAAGTAGTTTCTTCTGTTTTCTTCTTCTAAGTCGCCCTCTAGTGTTACAACTAAGAAACGTGACTGCGTTTTACAATATTACTCTTGTTATGCGGAAAAGGGTTGAATGAATTGCCACTGCTGAGCGAATATAATTTATTTCACTGTTCTTCCCTTTCCCCTTGTTAATGTAATATAATTTTATTGAGACCATTTCGTCTCTTTTGCTATTTTTCCTAGTGTGAACGGATTATAAGAAGCCACATTTTATCGTTAACCGCTCCACCCTTCAGTCTAAATATTCGTGATTAAATGAATGTCTTTGTATTGCCCCTAACGTGTGATTGTTATTGAATGTGTGAATTGCTGTCTACTGGCATCTAATCTAGGGTTTGTTCCTACCTTGTACTCTGTGCTTCTTGGCAGCTGTCACAATGTTCAAGTGTAAATTTAAGGTGGCTCATGGCCTGGCTCTTCTTTGGTAATTGTGTAACTGCGGCTGTCTTCATTTGCATTTCAGTTACCAAAAGAGTAACTGGGATGGCGATGACATTAGTCATTGTAATGAAAGATCAATGACAGACTTTTATAGTGAAATATAATTCCTGCTCAGTCAATGAACTTTGGCACGAAACAGAACTCTGTCTTAGTTTTGATTTGTACTACAACGTCTCATCCTTATTTACATCATAGCAGTGTGTCAACTTTATATAGTTGGCTATATGTATAAACTTCAATCCATGAATAATGCAAAATAATATCTCTTTCAAGTAAACTTAAAAACAATAAAATTTAAAAATCTATGCATGTACAGTTTTTTGATACCAAAGGATATGTACAGTACTATACAATGTTATAGGAGAAGCCTCAGTGCTGATATAATTGGCAAAGGGAGGTTGTACAAAGTATTAAATGTAGGGGTGCCAATAATTGTGGCACATGTATTTTGTTGAAAATAATTACTTCATAATGAGGGATTTGTTTTTCTCTGAATAAATTTTTTAATTAAAGGTTGAATTTTTTCCTCATTTTTTCAGTATGAGATGAAACTACTTCACCAAAGGGTGGATTTCTTTTTAGCCATATTTCCTCATCTTTTCAAGGGGTGCCAATAATTGTGGAGGGCACTGTATATACAGCCCTTTGGTTACCATAGGGGCCCGTGGTGCAGTCTTACACGTATAGATACTCTTACTGATTGCCTGCAATCTGAACTTATCAGAAGTTGCATGACATCCTTGAAACATGAGTGACATGCAGAATTAGTTCAGTTACTGTTCAGCCCATTAAAAAGTGCAAAAATTTACAAAAAGAAATGCTTTTCTGTCATGTTGCACACAAATTGATAGTGAAAAGTAGAAAGTTAACATAAAAAGAGGCATTTGCAAGCCAAGTTCTATGCAATAATAAAACAGCACTTGCAGATATGGTGCAAGATTGATATGCACATGAAACAAATACATCCACCACCTCAGATATGACATATCACATTTCTCCGGAGTAAATGGAAGTGTTAGCATAAAGAGATATGTTAAATTATCCTGACTTGCAGTTGGTTTAAAATATTTTAATGTTTCCTTTTTGTTCTTCTGTTGATGGTTACTTTCCATCCCAGAAATATGGAATTGCAGTGTTACATAACGTGGAATGTACCAATCAAACCAGAGAAAGAAACTGAGAGTATCTAGACTGAGAGAGGCTCTAACTGAGAGAGGCTCATCCATCCATTTTCTGTATAACTTACAGAGTTTCAGAGGGGCATGGAGCCCATGCCAGGCAAACGGTTTGCAGAATGTAAGTCCACCACAGGGCACACACTATATGCAGATTGAGACCCCAAATGGCCAAACTCCAAAGTTCTGGACTACAGGTGGATACACGGGAAGGACAGATAAACAAACTCCAAAATGGAGCTGGGGACAGGACTTGAACCCCTATCCTTGGTTGTGAGGGCTTTGATGATATGTGTTTAGTGTTTAATATGAAGATATTTTCACATTAAACATTGCTAGCTATCTAGAACCGTTCTAATTATTGCTTCCAGATGAAGAGTATCATGGGTTTTCAGTCAGCTATACTGGTTAAAAGTCCTCAGACTATGACTTCTGACCCTAGGCCTCAGATAGGGAGTCCCACTTTACCCCCCCTTTCCAGGAGAGTGATAGTCACACCAGTCCTTGACCCAATAAGTGCCCTTTGTTCCTATATTTATCATCATGCACAGCTTTACTGGACTCCAGTGGGCTAACAATGCCCCAATGGCTGCAGAGTATACTGCTCACAAGTGCACTCGCAGACAGCACAAACAAACAACATGATAACACTGCAGAAATTCACTGCTAAAAAACAACAACAGGAATATTGCCAAAATGAAAATAGAAGGGTTCATTTCATCTGGGAATTGATGCTACCATGACATTAGGTTTTTTCTCCCGAATGGGTTAGGAGACTGTGGTGATGTTATTGTGCCCAAATAAGAATAACATTGTTGGGCGGAACCATTTTAATAATGTGGGTTGGGCCAGTGGAATCGTAATCTGGTAGAACGGAAAAACTACGTTGTTGTATGGAGTGTTTCAAAGTTGCAATTAAAGTATTCACATTGCCAACAATTATGATCTCGTAATATGACATGGTATCAGAATTGATAAACTCAGCATCCAATGATTAGAAGAGAGGAAAAAATAAATAAGATAAAGAGACAAACATGTCCAAGTTCAGCCCTCATGAGCTGCTTGATTTTTAACAGCCCTTGGCAGAGATTCTCCAGGTACTAAGTGGCGTCCAAATTAGACAAAGAGAGCAAGGAAGTGCAGGTAAGCTGCATGCTGTACTCCATGGGTAAAGACATGGAGCCAATTTACAATTCGTGCAAATATGCAATTACTCAATGATGAGGAAAAAATTATGGAATCACCTTGTGATTTGCATTTCTAAAATAAATACCTGCACAAGTCCAAACATGCAAATTAGTCTGCAGTTAACAGAGTGTTTGCAGACCTTAACAAGCTGTTGCACCTGGCTGATTGACAGGAGACACAGCCCCAACAAGAGAGCCGTCAGTTGAAACAATGGAAAGGGTTATAAAACTCCTTCAAGAAGGTGCTTCAACATGGACTCTGGCAAAAGATGTTGGTTGTTCCCAGTCAGCTGTATCAAAAATTTAGAGCAAGTACAAACAAAATGGGAAGGTTGTAAAAGGGAAACATACAGGTAGTCCAAGGAAGACGTCAAAGCATCAGGACAGAAAACTCAAAGCAATATGCCTTGAAAATTTAGGGAGCCCACTGACTGGTGTGCCCCTATGGTCCCTGTGATAAAGAAAAGTGGGCAGGTGCGAATATGTGTGGATCTCAAGAAGCTCAACGCTGTGGTGAAATGTGAAAGATTTTTTTTTGCCCACAATGGAGGATGTAGCACCAAAGCTAACAGGAGCCAGACTTTTCTCCACACTTGATGCCTCCAGTGGCTTTTGGCAAATACCACTGGACCCAGGCTGTTCCAAATTGACCACTTTTATTACTCCTGTTGGAAGATTCTGTTTCCACTGCCTTCCTTTTGGAATCTTGTTGTTCCTCACTGCTGAGGAACCACAAAGGCACAGTAGTTGTCATGGATGACATCTTGGTTTTTGGTCCTGACCAAGAAACTCAAGACAACTGCTTGAAGGCCATAATGCAGACCTTTAAAGCGTCTGGTTTGAAGCTAAACCAAGAAATGTGCCGCTTTGGGAAGTCTGAGATGAAGTACTTTGGCCACACCATTGGGAAAGATGAACTTAAACCTGATGAGAACAAGGCTGGAGCAATTACTGAGCTACTCCCAGTGAAGAACGTGGCCGAGCTCCAGCAGATGCTTGGAATGGTAAACTACCTAGGTAAATTTCTGCCTGATCTATCCACGGTGCTCCAGTCTGTAACTGCACTGTTATGGAAGGATGTACCCTGGTCATGGGGGGAAGTGTAAGATCGAGCCTTCAGGAAAGTTAAAGAAATGCTGTCTTCCATGCCTGTCTTGACATATTATGATGCCTTCAAAATCACTGTTGTGAGTGCAGATGCAAGTAGCTATGGGTTGGGAGGTGTCTTACACCAAGAGACTGATGACAGGTTCAGTCCCATGGTCTTCTACTCACAGATGCTCACAGAAACTGAAAGGAGGTACTTGCAGATCAAGAAGGAGTGTCTCCCAGGAGTGTGGAACTGTGAACACTTTTCATGCCACCGTTGGGGTATGGACAGTTTCTGTCTGCAGACAGACTATAAGCCACTTGTTCCACTGATTAACACATATAACTTGGACAGTACGTCATCCTGATGTCAGCGGATGTTGATGAGGGTACTGTGGTTCAATGTAAAAGCCTTTCACGTATCTGGCAACCAGATGGTTATAGCCAACACTTTATCCAGGAACCCCCTGAGAAGTGCTGACACATCAGCCATGGAAACGGACATCACAGCATACGTGCAAGCAGTAATAACTAACAAATCTGTTTCTGACCAGAGACTAGAGGCCATCAGAGAGGCAACACATGACGACCTGGACCTCAAAAGAGTCATCGCGTACGTCTAGAAGGGCTGACCTAGCAAGATCACTCAGGTGCCCTTTTCACTGCATAGCTTCTATGGAGCTAGGACCCAGCTGTCAGAAGCTGATGGGTTTGTGTTGTACCAAGACCAAATTGTTGTCCTGGTCTCTCAATGCCAAACGATTCTGGAACAGCTTCACACAGGTCACCAGGGTCTGACAAAGTGTTGTGAGAGGGTGAAAGGGTCAGTTTGGTGGCCCAAGATCAGCAGAGACATTTCTCAGAGAGTAATGGCGTACAATTTCTGCATTACCAACAAACTTTCTCAGCGCAGTGAACCACTGGTCACCACTCCATTAGGCAGAAGGTCCTTGGCAAAAGATAGGCACGGATATTTGTGAACTGGAAGGGAATAGATATCTAGTGGTAGTGGACTATTATTCTATGGATATTGAGATCTACAACAACAAGCCAGCAAGTCATCTCCCGCCTGAAAAGCATGTTTGTCAGGTGGGGAATCCCTCTGGAACTCATCAGTGACAACGGCACCCAGTTCATGTCAGCTGAATTTGCGGAGTTCCGGAAAAGGTGTGGCTTTATCCATACAATGTCAAGCCCTCACTATCCTCAAGCAAATGGTGCTGCAGAAAGGGCAGTACAGACAGCAAAACATATTCTGCGTCAGCCTGATCCATTCTTGGCTCTCATGAGCTACCGAGCTACTCCAGTCAGCGCAACAGGAGCAAGTCTGGCGGAGCTCATGACAGGACGTCAGATTTGTACAACCATCCCAACACTGCAGAAAAGGGGCATTTGCCATGATGAAGTGAGGGAGAGAGATGGTAGAGCCAAAACAAACTTACCAGTATTACGATAACAGAAGACACTCTGTATGCCAGCTGCCTGAACGATGTCCAGGGCAGCAGGTCAGAGTTAAGCTTGATGGTGAAAAGGGATGGAAAACTCCAGCAGTAGTTGTGCATAAGTCTCAAGAGCTGAGATCCTACGTAGTTCAAGCTGAAGATGGTTCAGTTGCAAGGAGGAATCGTCGACACCTTCAGGCAGTGCCAGAGTCCACTGTGATGGAGGTTACCACAACCTCAGCAGGCAGGCGAAGACATCAAGCTACCAGAGACGGATGCCTGTCCACTGGCCGCTGGGGATTGAGACCACGCAATGTCCAGCCCCCAGACCTTAAAAGTACCCGTGAAATCCACTTCAAGAGGTCACAAGATCAAAGTTCCTCTGCGATTTAGAGACACTTGAAGGTCTTCTGTTAGTGTAGGAACAGCAACTGTTCATGGGCATTATAACCCCTGTGTCGCTTGTGCAATAAGCAGTTTACCCCAGAGTCTTGTTACGATTCATTGTTTATAAAAACAAGAGAGAGAAAAAAATTGTGATGGCTGTAGTATTCTAGCTGTGTCACATTGTTACCTGTGCAGGATTGTGATATAAGGATAAATTTTGCTGTGGTGGGAACGTTTCCACAACGTCCAATAACGCTCTCATTACGTTCTTAACGTACTTGTTCCGTTTGCTGATGAGTATAATCGACCGAAGAGAGACGGGTTAACATAAAATGTCAGTGTTGCTATAAAACCAGAGTATTTCAAGCAATGTATAAAGAAGCTTTAAATACTTTTTACAGATCCTACTGTAATAGGGCCGTGCAGAGATTTTTTGAGGGGCAGGCGATGAAAGACAAAAAGCGACACCCAGTCCCCATCTGGGGGGGGGGGGGGATTGGTCGGGGCACATTAGGTGGTGCGGGTAATAAGGGCATGTGCTCGGCCACCCCCTGCACGTGCCCGCACTGTAGTACTATTGTACATGGCATTATTTGCTTGATCGTTGATTTTTAACAAAACAGTACAGTATTCCATTTCTACAACAGTGTTTAGTATGAATGATTCATCTTTCGTCTTTATGCATCAAGTTGTAGACACGTCGACATAACACAGAATTAACCCACGACAATCACGTTATCATTATTATATAACCAGTTGATCTGCTCTCGCGAGGACTAAGTTCATCCATGTTGCCACGTTCCAACACTTGCGAAGACTGCAGGCGCGAGGCGGTTCTAACCTGCGGCTATCCACACGATTGAATCAGGCAAACATTGCGACGCGGGGATTGCTTCAAAAGTCAGTCGTCTCCGCCCAAAAAGTCTAGAGGCACTCTGGATTGGTGCAAATCGGAGTCACTCAAAAGTGGACGGGTTGCTATGGGCATAAGGTTTTGATTTTAGTGGAGTACTTTAGTGTAAGAATTCAGGAACGGGGGATCGAAGGAATAGATTTATTATTTTACACAAGCGTTTAATAATTTTTAAAGTTAACTGCAATGGCTTCGAAGAAAAATGCCAAAGGACAGCCGAAAAAAGGTTCGTAACACTTTAATTATAAAGATGCGCGCAACTTTTGGAGTTGTACAGACGACCTATGAAGGCTCCATCAGTTTTCATTAATACAGAATATTAGCTGACGACAGAGTACGCGGAATCTGATTTGATCCTTGGTAAAATGCCACAAGTCTACTTCTGTAAATAACACTGAAATTTAGTGTCACGTTATACCTATAGAGACATGTGGTCATTTCAAATTACAAGTAGTTTTAAAAACTTGCACTCAGTTGTCGAATTGAAAACAGACGAATCCGATGAGTTTTTGGATCATTGTAGCGTTTTACCCGGTGTCGTAACACTGTTAAAAATCGAACATTTAATATCTTACATTGCAAAGCGTTTCTGCACAACTTCAACATGACAGTATCGGGTAAATGAAAGGTAAACTGATAATGAAATCGGTGGTGTAATTGTTCTAGCCATCTTAAATAATTTAAAGCGGTGTAAAAGCCATCTCCCAATTTCTCTTATGCAGCTGGAGAGGGGCTCCCACGGTCGTTCCCCTCGGAAATCACGTGACGTCAAAGGCCGGGGTGGGCGGGGTTACACGTGGCTATGAGAGTCTGACCCCGGTGCCGAGCCTCTGATCGCCCCTCGCTGTCTGAGGATTTGATTTCGTGGGCTCCCGACTCGGCCACCAGTATATTACAGCTACGAGCGAGTCTGGATTCTATGAAAGAGTTTCGTGTGGCGACGTGTAAGCTTTCTGGCATTTTAACAGCGTAACTGCCAGACTCATACATATATATTGTTGGCCGAAATAAAAATTCACTTTTTTTTTTATTAAAATGTTAACGTGGCGTATATCCACCACGACATCAATTTCTTAAAATTCTTCGTTAAATTCTCAGTTGTTTATAATTCTATAATTGTACCTATTTCGTCGTGCCAAGCGCTGTAATGGTGGTGTCTGCTCCAAATGTTCATTAAACACTCAATGAAAACGCGCCAGCGAAACGTTCCCTTTCAAAAATGTACTTCTGAGCGTCACGAAAAGCTGTCCATAATTTTTAATGTTAGAAAGCTCGAGTCCAGTTGCCACAATGGGGAAATTCAGGGCAATGGAATAAACGAGTTTTGCCCCCTTTATTAAGCAGGTCTTCTGAATAGTTTTGTGTCACTGGCGAAGGTTAAATCGGCGTCATTTTCCCGTACATTTGCCTCCGTATGGGGCACATTTCTGCTAATCTGTTTATACGATTTAATCTCACAGTGTTGCCCGTGAGGGCTATACTGATCAATTCAAATAACACCATATTCACAATGAAATCAGTGTAAGCATAACATTCAAAAATCTATTTCAGATGATCATTTTCGGTCATGTGCGATGTTTGGCAGTCTTCACAAAGCCATATCGTTATGTGATATTTTGTCCTCTTAGACATCCTGCTCTTTCATGATATCCTTCTTAGAATGTGTCCATGTAGCACCAAGGCTGGACAACACCTAAATTAACCCTGGTAAAGACGCATTTCTCTGGTGTTACTTGGTGGATTTTTTTATTGACCTGCCCGAGGCTCCTCCAGCCTGACGTATGTGTTTATGGCATGTACCAGACTGGCCTGCATGGTGCAGTGTAACATCTGGAATGGTCTGCATATGGTTTGGCGTTGGTTACGGAAGGTGATGTAGCAGGTAGGATGGATGAGGCTTCTTAAGCCTTGTTAGCAGGGATTACTGTGCTCTGTCAATCACTTGCTGGTTTTAACCAACAGAAACCAAAAAAGTCGCTAATGGAAATTGAGTCAAACCACTCAGAAACCTGACAGTGCACAACAACCTCACAAACTGTGCCTTTCAAGGCCTGTTCTACAGTCCCTATGAATACGGTCTGTACTATGTGTGATCCCTTCAGAAATGTATCATATTGGAATGTCATCAACAGATATCCAGCTGTAGGACGTACTGTTTGTCCCTCATAGAATCGAGATGATTCCAGTGAGCCTCTTCCTTCTCCTCCCACAGTGTTCTCCTTGCTGCCGTATTAATTGTATTTGATTCTACTTCACCCAAGGACCCCGAGAATTCTGATCAAGTTAAGATTTTCTTTTTTCATTCTCAAGCGATCACAGCTACGAAGTGTGACCGTAATTGTAGATCTTGACACTGTGTGACCGTGGATGTGCCTGTTGTGTAAGGACTTGGCATGAACTAATCCAGGTTTTGTGCTTTAAGTTTTGCTAAAACCTGTATAATGTATCAGCTAGGATGCTCATAAACTTTGTCTTGCACTGCCTTTTTGGGAATGTGATTGAAATCATACCCCGAGCTTCTTGAACTCCAGTAGATGGGTGTCGTGTTGCTGCATGCTCGATTGGCAGGAGTGGAAGGTGCACATAGTTTTTCGTCTGTGTGACTGCAGTGCTTTAAAAAATATAAACTCCTTGCTAACCATTGGCCTTTACATTTCCTTGTGTAAAAATTTCGATGCTTATCCAGTTAAAATAGTGGTAAACTGCTGGTATTTAAGTGTTGGTAAGTAAAATGTGGGAAGTGCAAACCGATATGACAAGCAGCTGACTGCGAGTTTCATCACTTTTTTTTTTTTTTTTTTTTTACGGGAACTGGAACAGCCTGTTTGCCGGTTCTGGTGCGGTTGGTGGATGGAGGTGCGGCGATTCACCTGTTTATGAAACCTGAGAGATTTTACGAGCTCAGAAAGGTGTTAAAGTGAGGTGACCAGGTGGAAGGGTGCCGTTGGGGGAAATCCTTCATTTAACTGTGATTGCTGTGTACACGAGACGTGCTGCAGCATATCTACAGCAGTGCAGAGCATTGGAAAACTTTGTGTAATATTCAGATTTCAAACTTTCTTATAATCAATAGCCTTTGGCAGGGACCTTATGCAGGGTTTTAGTTGTATAAGATGTGTGCGGTTTTAAGGTTCTTTCAAGAAGTCATGTCCAAACATAGCTGGGAAGCTTTGAGGGAACACCATGTATGGAGGAGAGAGTGCAGGGAACAGCAGCCAAGCCACTGAATGGTTGCCAGGATGTATCGGGAGATAAGAAGCTAAGCAAACTGAGACCTTGGTCTTTCTGCAGGACTTCAGCTCCGCTCTTGTTGATCCTGTTCTTCTGACCATGCCTTCTCCAATGCTCGGCCTCCCTTTCCATCTCCAGTGTATAAATCTGAGGGCAGATTTTGGCTCTCCTCTGGCACCCACACTTTTTGTACTGCTTCTTGGTGGGTTGCCTTAAGCGTGGCCTCTCCATATGAGTGCTGAAACTCATCTTCCTATCCCCTGGGCTGGTCTAAAAATAACAGCCAGCCCGGGCTGGTCAGTCGGATATCGGGTTCTAGCTGAGTTAGCTGTCCAGGAGAAAGCAGTAGTGGTTACTTGGTAATTTGGGGCAGGAAAGAGTGAAAACAATTTCACTGTCCTCCCTCCGTTCCTGCATGACACCCAGGAATGGGGGACCTGAAGGCAGACATGAAGACAACAGCTGAAGAAGGAGGTAGGCTGCCAGTGTGGATATAGGTACCCCTCCCATCATTTCCGTGGCCTGCTAACATCTGGGACGTCTGTTGCAGCTTCTGCAGATCTGCAAGCATGTGTTCACGTGCCTAGTGATGCAGGACAGATGGTTGGAAAATGATAATCCAAGATTTCCCGATATTTTTTAAATGTTATTTTAAATTAGTGTGGCAGGACCCCAAGATCAGTGACTCTGAAAAAGCACTGCCTGGGGGGGTTAGTGTGGTGTGGTTAAAACTGAATTTGGCATCGTAACATGGAGTCCTTTCCAGTGTTAAAAATGGACTTTGGACCTCCTGCTCAATATCACACGATAGTTAATGAATTTTTTAGTTCGATATGTTTGTTTTGTAGATGATCTTACATTATGGTTTTACGGACCACATTCTTATCTTAGAAGCTACCACCAACTTGTAGGATAAATGCCAGTTTGTCCTGTGCTGCAAAAACTTGAGCGAAGTTGGCCAAGTTTAGAGCAAATTGATTACTTTCATTATTTGTCAAAAGGTTATTCCAGTTTTTTTTTTCTCCGAGTGTTAGTAGGACTAAAATCCATTCCAGTATTAGATGCTTTGGTTGTTTTGGCAATTGTGGGATTTTACTAAGATTAAACAAATGTTTGTTCTATCTATATTTTTCTTTTTATAGTTGAAAATCAGAAGTCATTCTTTCAGGTTTACCAGTTGAGTTTAGCTGGTCTTATCTCCATACTTGCACTTAGAGTTGAGCTTGTCAACTCAAGCTGGTGATTCGTGTGGCGGTGTTCTGTTAAGATAATACTGCTGCTGAATTGAAGGCAGCCAAAACATCTCCTCCTCTGGGTGATCCAGACGACGTGCTGAGATGAAGCTGGTGTTCAGAAGGGATGAATGGTGAAATGAATGCCTTGAACACTGGCCTACTGTAGAATGTGGTAGTGTTCCGTTGCTATGGTCACGCTCCATGTTGCAGCGACCTGGGATGGTGATTTCACGTTTGTTTCCTGACAGGTAGTGAAGTCTTAACAATAGGCCTTCTACGGAAGTATGGAAGTATAGAAGTACAGAAGGAAGGAAGGACGGAGTGGGCTGGTGTAGTGAAAAACGGTCACCTTTGCTGAGTGACTTTTTTAAAGGATTAGCATGCAGTGTTTGTGATTGAGATTGTGTGATTTTTATTTTAAACCCCAGTATACTGCCAGGATAAAGTTAGATAGATACAGATTAGGGGTGTAACGGTACAGTTTCCCACGGTTCACCTCTTCTAATTCGCTTCTCTCTGTCTCCCTACTAGCACTCGCCATTGTTACGTTGGAGCGAAGAGAATATTTGTTTTAGTTTAGCCTCTCTTCTCTAGCTCGTATCTGCATACAAAGCACTGATGGCCGGGAGGTGGATAATTTACAGCATCTGCTGTTGTATGATGACATTTAAACTCTAGCCCTCAAATAAGACAACCCCAGTTTTTTAGATGTATTTTTTGGGAAAGAAACACTGTCTTATATTCACGCCAATATGTATAGGAAAATGACAGGCATATCATAATACCGCGGTTCACGTGTGCGTATCGAACCATCGGGGGCGTCCCGAACGGTTCGATAATATACTGAATACCGTTACACCCCTAATACAGATATGCGTCAAGCTGTGTGTCTTTGTATCTATGAATAACTCATTGTGTGGTTGTCATCCTTCCCTAGAAGCAAAGCAGCCAATAACCAGTAAGAAGGGTGAGCATGCCCAGAGAAGCTCATTCTTTACCTGGTTCTTCGTGCTGGCCATGCTGGGCGCCTGGACGTCTGTCGCCGTAGTGTGGCTGGACCTCGTGGATTACAAAGATGTGCTGGGTATGTCTTTCTCTGTCCTTGGGGTGCAACAAATTGAAAATGAAGTTGCCTGGCATTTGTTGTTGGTATGTAATCGTTTCAGATTTAAAAAGAAAAATTTTTGAAAATGTGCTTGAATTTAGTTGGCAGACTAAAATGCAGTCAAATTCAGATTTTCTTTAAATCCTAATAAAATAAAATAAAAAAAAAAATGACTAACTGTGCATGTGAATGTAACTTGTAACACCTAACCTGACCTGATAATTTGTTTTGTCCTGTCTTGACTTTGCATGAAGCTCGGGCGAAGGACATGCATTCTAACTTTTCTGAGATGTTACAAGGTATGACCTCTTGCTGGCGCTGCATAGACGTTCATTTTGTCGGTAGCTGTGCTCTTCATTTCTGGCTGACACATTAGTTAAAGCAGATATTTACTTGTATTTATTTTCTGCAATCGGACGATTGCCTTTCTCAGGACACCTTGGGGTGTATGATGCTGATGGGGATGGTGACTTTGACATGGAAGACGCAAAAGTGCTGCTGGGTAAGTGTGCTGCCGTTTCTGGTCATGGCACACTGTTTTACTCCTCTTCTGCAGTGCTTTGCCCCGCTAACATTTGCCTTTCATCATATTATCCGGGAATAACACTATTGTACAGCATGTTTATAATAGCACGATCGATCAGCTGTAGTCTTAAAATAGTTACCCTTTAAAATGATTTAAAAAAAAAACATTAACAAGACTTAGTGCTATTAAACTTAATAGTAGAAATATTAGTTTCGGAAATATGCCCTTAATGGATTTTCAGACTTGAAACAATTTGTAATGTACCTTCATGTTCAAATTATAATACTGAAGTTGCGTATGTTGGCTTCTGAAACAAAATTAAATTAAACTAAGGGGCACACTTTGATAACCAAGTTAATATTCAATATAGTAAGTAGTCACAAGCTGTTATTTATTGTAGCAATTATTAACAGTCCTTTGCCTGACGTACTAATGGTAGAAAACCTGGACTTGCTTTGTAATGTAAGCTGTGTCCATTTACTTAATACAGCTTGTGTCATAAACTCTTTGTATTCCTGACTCCATCTCACAGCTGGCCTAGCCATAGAAATTTACTGGCAGTCATTATTTTATTGCGTTGACTACACAATTGTTTTATTCCCCCCATAAAGGGCATTATATTGGTGGCATAATAAAGAATAAAAATATATGATATTATTGAATAATGGAAACCCTTATGGAAATGTTAGAGCTCTGAACAGGAGGTAATCCTGAAGGACAGACGCTGCCTTTCCTCGGGTCGTCTTCAAACTCCTTTAGCCCTGCCCCCCTTTTCCAGCAGTGCCATTAGATTACTTGGGCTGAGTATGCCAGCTTGCTCCTAGGTAAATATGCTAACTCCCATTTGGCCCTGGCATCCCGCTGACTCACTTCTCTGATATTTTCCTGACCACATTCTCTCTCAACACTTGCCCTTTGCTTACGTTCTCTCTTTTTCCCGCCTGCATTACCAATCTCTCTACTTGTTCTCTCTCCTTTCTTGACATTCTCTCTATTTCCTGCCTGTATTACCATTCTTGTTGTTCTCTCTCCTTTCCTCACGTTTCCTCTATTCCCTGCCTGTATTCCCACTCTCTCGACTTGTTCTCTCTCCTTTCCTTTTCTGTTCAACATAGGCCTGGTTGGAGACGGTCGTAGGGAAAAGGTGAATGTCTCTGAGACAGAGGAGGCCTCCGGCTGGTTTTACGACTTCCTGTTCTTTCTCTATGATGTAATGACACCATTTGAGATACAGGAGGGTGAAGAAGAAAGCGAACCAGCTGTGGAGGTTGCTGGTATGTCAGCATGAACGGCCTCATGGCTCACAACCCTCGTTGTTGAAGCGTTCCCAGGTGGATAACGATTAGCATCCCACAGAACACAGTGAACCTCACAGCGGAACCAACAAAGGAATGGTGGTCATGGGATTGTATCCACAAAGAAAGGACTCCACAGTGGCCGGTCCAGTGAAGGACACTGGAGGAAGGGGTTAACAATATGGACTATTAAAGAGGGTTGAAGAATTTGGTACTGGAGATAAAACGTTCGACACATCTGTGGAGGTGCTTCATCTATAATCAAGGTTGCGCCTTTAGCTTCATTTTCCTCTGTGATTCACCAAAAGTAGTTCCTGGTGTCCTGCTTTTCAGTCTGTGGTCAAAATAAGGAATTCATGGAGTAATGATCTAAACTAGGCAAAGGCATTGACCTGGCTAAGAAGCTGTGAGTCTGCCATGGTCATTACTAATATTTCTAGGCAGAATCATTAGTAACTGGATAGGACATCTTGACCATGGGAGATTTCAATACACAAATCTAAGCAAAGAGTCCGTGGTTGACTCCAAGCATGGGAGTGCGTCTCAGTGCTGAACCCAGAGGTTCCAAACCAAGGTCTGGTTTTCTCATCAGCCGAAATATGTAGAAGCCCCAGGGGGTTGTCTGCGGCTTCTCGTGACATCCTGCTTTCTGCATGTGGCAGAATTGCATTTGGTGATGTTCACTGCCAAACGCCAGGCATCCTGGATGAGCCAGTCACTGTGGATCACCCAGGACCACTGCAAGACTCTCTTCATCTATGATAGCTGTGTGGCTCCTTGCTGACACAACTTGTGCGGAAATGCTGGAATATTCCATCCTGACCCTCATCATTCTGAGTGTTGCCAAACTTCTAAACACAGTAGTAGCTTTGCCTGGCAGAGGTAATGACCTTCTTTATATCCTGGTTTTCTCTTCTGATTTGTCAGATGAGCTTGTTGCTGAAGAAGTAATTTTGAAAAAAGCCGAACCGAAAGGTATCTGGCATGAGCTATGATTGGTGTGTCTTGGATTGCATTTAATAGTGGATTGTGATTGGTGTGTCTGACTGTTTGACCAAATAATATGTGGCCCTTCACTTGGTGAGGGGGTCCTTGTGTACTGCATGGTAACTGATGCCTGCTCCAGTACAGCTGTCTCTTCTGCTTGTGATTGAAGTCCTTCCTGAATGTGCATCATGACTGGACATTTGCTGTTCAGGAGCTTGTGCATGAAGTATCCAGCCTGCAGTCGGTGTGGAATCACCGGACCTTTTCAAGGGGAAGAAAGTGGCCACTCTGGAAGACAAGTGTTTGCTGAAACAAGCATGAATGAATGTCCCCCCCCCCACTCTTACGCTACATTTATTGTGTGTGTGTAACACCAGATGTGTTGCATCGCGCCTCTTTGCCTGGCTCGGGACATGGTGTGAACTTCTGCTGTGAGCGTGTCACTGAGGCAGAGTTCCCAGCTTTGTTTCTGTCCTGTTTTCAAACCCCCCAGAGAACACACTCATCAGAGACGTTGAGTGGAATCTGAGGGAGGCCTTGAAGCGACAGATGTCTATTCTTCACGAGAGGGTAGAAGCCAAAAAGATTGCTAAAATAGCCTTGGCTGAAGTCCGCTCCCTCGTGGTTAAAGAGGCAAAGGCCAAACGAGCTCAGAAGGCTATCAAAGCGAAGAGCGAAGCTGCGGCAGTAAAGCCGAAGGAAAAAGCTAAGAAGAGACCAAAGAAAAAGGATGAGAAAGCAGAGGGAGCGAGGGTGGTGGAGGGCCTGACGAAGCGCAGGAGAGAGAAACGAGAGAAAGCTAAGGTAGCGAAGAAGATGGGGACTGAACAAAGGAAAAAAGCAGAGAAGGAGAAGAGGACGGGGAGAAAGAGGGGCTCAGACCGTGAAGAGAAAGCAGGAAGGGGGAGGAAAGGCACAAGGGACCGGGGGGAGAGGCCCAGCAAAGAGGTTCCCAAAGCTGCACCAAGGAAGTCCTCCACAGATTCCTCTTGGCCGTCGACTACGGAGGCCCCCAAGCAGTCTGATAAGGGGAATAAAAAATGATACCAAGGTTATAATGAAAATCCCAGAGTTGGTGTTGATGATTATGAAAGCATCTAGTCTGTGAGAAAAGACTGGGCTTCATTTCAGAAGAATCGGCGTCACTGATGCCTGTTCAATGGTGAATGGAAAGTCATGTCCATAAGGATGGTGCCGTCCTGTATGGCAGAGTCATAGTTCACCATTTTAGTCATGTCCATAAGGACGGTGCCGTCCTGTATGGCAGAGTCATAGTTCATCGTTTTAGTCATGTCCATAAAGACGGTGCTGTCCTGTAAGGCAGAGTCGTAGTTCAGTGTTTTAGTCATGCATGCTGTTGTGCCAGAGGTTTATATTTGTTATGAAGGGGCCTGAACACTAGTGATGGGATAAATGACGCTTCAAAACCTGTGGTGGGTGGGAATATCCCAAACTACCAATCAGTGTTGGCAGTAGGTGATTTTGAAGCCTTATTTGGCACCAGCATTGATTGGTGGTTCGGGATATTCCCATCCACCATGGGTTTTGAAGCCCCATTTTGTGCCAGCATTGATTGCTTAGATCAGGATAGTCCCACCCACTACGTGTATGCCTCATTTGTTCAGTCACCACTGAACGCTCTTTAAAGCTGAAGTTAAAATGTAAATTTCATCATAGCATTAGGAGCAAATGCATAGCCTGTAAGTAGACACGAGCTCCTCACGATGTGTACATTTACAAGCATGCTGCACAGTGTATAGTGTAATATTCTCTTATAAGATACAAATAAAGTGTTTTCACAGATGGGGATTTCTGTCTTTCTTGTCAATCACATTCCTGTGTTTTAAAGATGTGGTGTCCACAGCAAAAGTGAGAAAGAACAGGTGGGACAGAAAGTACTGTTGCCTCCTACTGTTTGTGGCTTCACAGTTTTCCATGAGCTTTCTGAAAACTTTGGGAAAAGCTCTGCTTTATTTATTCTTTTTTTCTTTAGTTCCCTATTCCATGTTGTCTCTTTCATGGGCATCCTGTGCTATTTGTGTTTCCTCTTATTCATGGCATTAAGTTAAATAAATGCATCAGTAACCCAAGCCAAATTCAATTCCCACCTTTGTGTCACAAGGAAAGTGACCTGGCACGTCAGTCAAATACACAATTATTGATTTGTTAAACATTTTTACAGTGCTATAAAATCACCCCTTAGGTAAACATTTTCCTGTGTTATTTGACTGTTACATCATTTTTATGCTTTTTTTTTCACTGAGACCTGACTTTAAACTTGGGCTGAGATAAATATGTCAAATGTATTTCTGCCTCATGGCCTTTGCATGTGAAACATCCAGGACTGAAAGACAAGCTTGTTTCAGTTACAAGTGAGGGGGAAGCAGCGGAGGAGCCAGCCACCCCAATGGCAGAAGGTAAAAACCTCAGTTATGCCATGCTGTATGTTAGGGCGCCCTCTGTTGGATGTCATGGTGTGAGTCACGTTTCAGAACTAGTCCAAAAATGGGGGGGTTTGCTCTGATAGGTGGTTTATCTGGGGTCAGAGGTCACCTATGAATCGCTCAGCTGGGTGCAAGAAAGGTTACATGAAGTCTAGCTCAATGCTACTCCGTTTGTGTTATAAGGCAATTAATGTAGTATAAAATAGTTTAAATTGAAAAGAACATGTTTCCTTATTATCCTGAAATATAATAAAAACGCATTTCGTAGCATATTTAAAGATCCTTGTGAGCCTGACCAGGGTAAGCGGGTGGGTGGATGGATGGATGGATGGAAATATTTTAAAAAGTGTAGTTTGCAGAAACTTTTTGCAAATGTAAAAAACTTGTATATACGACGCATTTAGTGCCCAAACGTATTTAGCACTTTTATAGCACTGGCTAAACTGTGTATGCTGTTAACATTTCACATATGTGGGCCTGTGTCTTCAGTGATTTTTTTTTTTTTTTTTTTTTTTTTTTTTTTTATTGCTTGGTAATTTTAAAGTTGTGATCTAACAATTTTGGTTGTGGCAATTATGTTGGAACTAGAAGAAGCAGCAGCGCTGGAAGAGGAGATCCAGTTGAGTGTGGCAGAAGAGAAAACAGCCTCACCCTCAGGTGCGTGCGTGCGTGCGTGCGTGCGTGCGTGTGCGTGTGTCCGGCCAAATAACAGTCTGTCATCTAAACGGGCAGTTGGCTTCATCTGGTACAGTGGTCTGCCTCTCTTGGTTCATTCTAACATGAGTTTCTTCAGTCCCATTTTCATTTTGTCATTTATTCCCTTCATATTTGTACCAGTATTGTCACTTATATTCAGTCCCATTTTTATCCAACGAGTCTGTGCCTGTTGCTTGACAGAGTCCAGACTCATTGAGGAACCAGAGGTTGAAGAGGAATTTGATGAGGCAGAGCCAGTTTTGGAACTGGAAGAGGAGGAAGAGGAAGAGGAGGAAGAGGTGGCTGCTCCTGTAGAGGATAAGGGGGATGAGGAGACTGTACATACGGAAGCTGAGACTATGGAGGATGAATTAGAAGAAGATGTACATGTAAATGAAGAAGAAGGGGAAGATAATTCACCTGTAGAAGAAGAAGAACAAGAAGATTCAGTATCTTTGGAAGAGGGAATACAGGAAGAACATGTCACTATGGGTCAGGAAGTAAAGGAACACTTTATAACCAATGTAGAAGAGGAAGAGGCTGTACCCGTGGAGCAAGAAGTACAGGAAGAACCCATCCTTGTACAGGAAATTACTTCAGCTACCGAGGAGCAAATGCAAGAAGTTGAGGAATCTGCATCTGTAGACAGTGCGCCTGTGCAAGAAGTAGCAGGGGTGGAAGAGGATGGAGAGGAACAGCATGAAAAGGACATCTCTATAGAGGAAGCACTGGATGAGGCTACACGTGTAGACGAGAAGACGCAGGACGAGGCTACACTTTCAGAGGATGAACTACAGGATAATTTTGCATCTGCGGTAAAGGACGTACTGGAAGAAGCAGTAGTACAGGAACATGGCACAAATGTTAAAGAGGAAATACAGGAAGAAGTCATGCCTGTAGAGGAAGCAACACAGGAAGAATCTGAAGCTGTAGAGGAAGTAGAGCAGGGAAAGGCTGTACCGGTAGAGGAGGAAACACAGGAAGAATCTGAAGGTGTAGTTGAAGAACAACACGGAGAGGATGCACCTTTTGAGGAGGAAACGCAGGAAGAAACCATGCCTGTAAAGGAAGAAATGCAGGAAGAATCTGAAGGTGTAGAGGAAGTAGAATGGGGAGAGGCTGCACCTGCAGAGGAGGAAACACAGGAAGAATC
>JAACJT020000064.1:9501103-9515989 GCA_009936485.2 Gymnarchus niloticus | reverse complement strand
GTCAGTTTTACACCAACATGAACATGATTTACAAACAGTCTTCGTTGTCTGCCTAAGACTTTTGCACAGTACTGTATTTTGAAAAATTGGTTAATTTTTCAAATTTTTTTCTAGGGGGAAAATCTTGTTGCTATGAATGGTGTGTAAAATGTAGGCAAGCACATTAACTGTTGGCAATAACCCTGTACCTGGTCAATTTGGTCTTATATGTGTACAGTTTAAAACAAATTGTGAAATTTAGAGAACCATGACTTGTTTCTTTAAAAACCTTTTCTGGACATTTTCACATTCAAGTCTACAAAAAAAATGTAAAAAGCACAGAAAAGACAAAATGACATAATCCATAAGACAAATGCTGTGACTGATACAATAAATACTATTTTGAAATATGGCAACGTATTTGATACCGTCCGTGTGCTGCGTGACAGGTCACACAAGCTACCTTAAAGTGCTTCTCCACAACCTGTAGCTATGTATGTATTCTCCGTGGTATTTAAATACACATAATCTAAAATCACTGCTCAGAAGATATTCCTCTGTAAACACTGAACCCTCAGTAACGTAGAGGACATTACAGATATGGCACCACTGAATACACAGTCTTCCTAATATATTATGAGAATATTCTACAGCTTGATTATAAACCTCTACTATTTGATAGAAGGAGAAAGTTCACTGTCAGTTTTCTTATTTGTAGCCAAACACATTACAGCCTTTCAGTTGGTTGCAAATCGGTGTGGAAGTTAGGCCTGCTGGACATGTAGAATTAAAGGTCCGGTTGGTCCCCACCTACTCAAGCTGCTGTGGGCGGAGTGATATGTATACAGCGAGTGGAGCTATGAGGCCTTCTTCTGATGTGGTTAGTCCAGAGCCAGCAGTGGCCTTGTGACAGCACCCTCTCCGAGTTTCAGCATTTCAGGTTCCAGAGCGGTCTGGGACCTTCAGAAAGAGGAACAGGACAGACACGTCCAATGGGATGCAAAGCTGAGAAGCGTGGCCAGATACCCCCTGAAGAACCATGAGAACCAAGTTGGAGTACTTCATTAATCTCATATTATAACAATACTTACCTGCCTGAGATAGTTCTGTAAGACTAAATCCAATATATTTGTGCATCTGCAGTATATAGAAATAGCTGGAAACAACTGGATATGAATAACCGCACTATGGATATGAAACCTAGAGCAAGAGTAGATATAATGAAATGACACAGTAATCCACTATGCATGATTTCATTCAAAAAAGCTGAATTATCTGTCAACCTGTCAGTTTATTCTGCCTGTACTGATCATATAAGGCACTGTAATATTTAGTAACTTTCCATAATCGAAAGTGCGGCATTCTGTGAGATATCTGTGTTTCAGTACAGAAAATGGCTTTACTGCAGTCATATTTTCAGTTTCTACTTTCATCTTTTGGCCACGTCTCTCTGTTTTCTCTTCTTTTCTTCCATCTGTATGCTAAAACCAAATGCCTTCCATCAGGCTGCTGATTTCAGTAAACTCATGACTGACAGTCAGACTTTCACTGCTTTTATAAAACATCAGCAGGAAAGTTTCTACAATTACACCACAGCTGACAGTCATTTGTCTAATCTTTAGAATAGGTCTTTAGAAATAACCAAACTTATTTCATCGTCATAGCTACACCCTGACTGACAAAAATCTGAGTGAGGCCAGAGGTTTTTGGGTGCCCTTAGCTATCCAAGTCATCTTTTTGTAATCGGCATAATGTGACTCATTCAGTCACCCGCTCAGTCAAAGTGACGAGGTTAATTATCAGGCTTCAATAATAAATACCAGAGCACCCTGCAATCCTCCTGGAATCTAATCTGATAGTCCTACAGCCACGAGGAAGATTGGAAGCTTCTAGACTGGCGTACGGAGCTAGACATGAACATACAGCAGATGGCTGTAGTAAACTTGGCCCTGGGTTGGAGGGGGATGGGTGACATTAGAAAACATCCCAGCTGCACCATACCAGCCTTTCCTCATTAAAGGGGCAGCCTGGCAGGCTGACCTGGTGTGATGGACAGCAACGCTCCCCAGGAAGTTCCGCCTCCAAAGGAGAAGCTGCAGTTACCCAAGGTCATGCCCCCATCAGCATTACGCTTGAATTGGGTGACAGTGAATCCATGGCTCAGATAGCAACATCCTACAGTACAGCTGAGCTGACAATCCATTTGTGTTGCTGGTTTCCATCTGTCCAAATGCTGCTTTGCAACTCCTGTCTTACCTACAGCAGTTTTTCCTTTTGACGCAGTTTGATGCAAGACTGGCATCAAAACAAATATAAACTATAAAATCCCCCAGATAGAGCTGAACCCCCATTAATTCATTCTGAGTATCAGAACAAAACAATGTTGCTTTAACTAAGACTGTAAATTACCGGAAGAGAGTCCTGTAGGACATGATTTAAGCCCAGGCAGTTTATGCTCCCTGGGGTAAACCAGATATTTATATGCATCAGGATTTAGTAGAGGGTCACCAGTCTGAATGATGATGAGTGAATAATTTAAACACCGTAAAATCTCAGCATCACTGTAACAACCACTACAGTGGGTGGCTGTTTGTCTGAAGCTACACCATAGGGACAAAAGTATTGGGACATCAGATAATAGGAGGGGTTCACATACTTTTGGACTTGGGTAATTAAGTCATACTCATCGCTGTAACAGGTGTATAATTAAGCACACAGCCACGCAATCTCCAGCAACAAACACTGGTGGCAGAATGTGTCATACTAAAGAGATTAGTGACTTTCAACGTTGCACCATCATCAGATGCCACCTTCCCATCAAGTCAGCATCAAACTTCTGCCTTGGTTAACTGTGAGTGAAGTGATTGTGATGTGGAAGCTTCTATAAACAACAAGAGTGCAGTTGTGATGTCATAGGCCACACAAAAGGGACCAGACCCCCCAACATCAACACCCAACATCACTGATGCTGTTATGTCTGAATGGCAGCAAATCCCACCAATGATATTCAAACATCTAATCTAAAGCCTTTCCCAAAGAGTGGAGGCAAAGGAGGGCCAACTTCTTATTCATACCCTTGGTGATGGTATGAGATATTGCACAGGCAGGTGGCCCAATACTTTTGTCCATATAATATATGTGTATTCATCGAAGGTGTAAAGGGCAGGATATTAGTTCACAGGTGCATAGCGTTGCACTGATAACATGAGAGCTTGTGGTTTCTGTGTCTGGAAGAAGAACGTCTCACCTCCTCACGAGAGTCTCTGAATCATCCCCTGGAAAGTTGCCGAGGGAGCCTCCCACGTGCAGAGCATGATACGTGTCTGTGTATTCCGTCTCATCATCGTAATCGGGGCCCAGCAGTGTTCGCGCCCACGTCCCCATGTCGTAAGGTGGCAGGGTCCCTCCGAATTCGGACGGCAGGCATTCTGGGTAAATCAGCTGGTGCAAACTGTTGAGATTGTTGCCGTGGAGAAAAATCTGGAAATATTTTGAGGGTAAAGATAAATGACCTGTGTGTGATATGTAAGGAGACATACAAATTCATTTATGTCACACAATTATGGTTTCGTGTTTATTATATGACACGTGGGGTTATCCTCTTTTCATTTTCCTGCATTTGTGAAAGAATATTGAAAGAAAATATCTAAGACATTGCTGCCAGAGTGCATCATGGACCACTGATGGCTAAGTGATGCTTAAGAAAGTGAGAGAGAGGGAGAGAAAATGGGAGATAAGCAGAGAGAGAGAATGAGAAAGGAAGAGATGGAGAAAATTGGAGAGAGAAAGAGACAGAGAATGAGAAGGGAAGAGATGGAGAGAAAAGGGGTGAGAGAAAATGATAAGGGTAGAGAGGGGGAGAAAATGGGAGAGAAGAAGAGAGAATGAGAGGGAGAGAGGATGAGAAAAGGATGACAGAGTGAATGAGAGGGGTACAGAGGGAATGAGGGGGGAGAGAGAGGAAACGTAGAGGGAGAGAAGGAGGAGGGAGACTGAGAGAGGACAAATTTTATTTTCATGATATGTTGAAGGTCCCTGTGAAACACAGACTGGTCCTCCTCAGCCTCAATGACCACATACAGGCTGACACAGACCAGCTGGAATTGATAATGAATAGCAGATGTGGAAAACTCCGATACTTGCTTATCTGCTCCAAAGACGAACATATCACCATGTCCCCAAATGTCCAAACACAGCGTGTGGTATACCCACACCAGACTAACCAGGCAAAAAGGACTAGTTGGCTACCATAGCAGGTCAGTAGGTACTGCTGCACAGCAAACACAAAGATGGAGTGACTCAAACAGTCAGGCTGTACGAAATGATGCCTCATTGGGGAGAGGGAACAGCAGACCGCAAGGATGTCTAAACCATGACCGTTCCTTATTGCTCAGTCCTGTATTTCTCTATTTGACCTTTATATGGTTTTATTCACACATTATATATATATATATACTTCTGTTTATATTGTTATTGATTTGTTGCATATTGAGTTTATGTATAAAATAAAAACCGGATCTCGATTCTGTGTTGCCAATAGAGCTCACTTTTGAATTTGAATAGAGCTGAGTCAGTGGAGGAGAGGTAATTACCCGTTTCCTGGTCTTGTCCTTGATGAAGGGCTTGATGACGGTATAGAGGGCATGGATGTACCAAGGCTGGTTGACAAAGTGGATTCCGCCAAAGCGGGCAGGGAAACTGTCCTGTCAGGCAAGGAACAGGTGCTGGTGAACCAAACAAACTTTGTTCTGGTTTGGAACAATCATTATCATTGCTACTTTGCTACCATTTATTTGCTAAGCAGATGCAAATATACTGTATACAGGCCTAGTAGATATGTATGAGCTCTAGATGGTGGACACAAGCTATCTTAACAAACCAATAATATGAAAATAGGGAGGGAAATGGGTTTTGCAGTATAAAGCAAGCACTTCCCCACAGTGTATGAATGGATCAAAGACTTGTACTCTATGAAATCAGGAGGGCAGCACTAGCTTATATTTGCACATATTAGATTTATTCCCAAAAGTGCTGCAGAAGCTGTTTTTTATTAAAGAGAGTTATAATGACTCTTCCGGCCAACTGGGTCCACGGGTAGATAAGCACAGACCACTTTATTGGTTATCTGAGGGACTCAGAGCCCCGCCAAATGATGAGGTCCGAGGAGAACCCTCCCACAAGCACTCCCATTCCTGCCATGGTTGGAATCCTTTGTTCAAAAACACACCGCAGTTGGGACATCCCAGCACCAGGGGTGCATTCGCTGCCTGCTAAAGGACACTACTGGTGAGCCTTATGCCGTCTCCTGTTCTGAAAAGAAACAGCCATCATCTGGCATGCTGTGATCTCTATCAAAAGATAGATCTTCCATCTATCGGCATTTCAGTAGCGTTCTCTGTACTGTATGCCCATCATGAGGAGCCATATGGACGCCTGCCATGGAGATGTGACTTGGAGATGTGAACGGTGCACTTATGTGGCCTACCTGTAGTCCCTCCACAGCTAGTTTCAAGATGGCTGGAGTGAGCTTGGATGCCTGCTTGTATGTGAAGTTGCTCCAGTCGATGATGAGAATGAAGCCATTTATTTGCAGCTCGGGGTCCTCGATCAGGACCTCCAGGGATAAGAAGATGGCCCTCAAGATGTCTGTAAATGAGTTCCTGTGGTATATGCAAGGACCACGTTAATCTAAGTGAGTTAGCACTGATCTTAGCCTTCATTAATAAGCCTGATGGTTTACATGGCCATAAGGTGTATTCAGGGGGTATCCATAGACCAGATGAAAGACTTAATCCAAAAGCATGGAGTCAAAAAGCAAGGAGTCAATTTCTGAGCTGTAGAAAACATCCCTTGATTGGTTAACCTGTGGTATATGCTTGACTACCTTCAATACTTCATGGTGTTTCTGGTCTGGATAAAAAATAACAGGAAATTTTAAAAGTTATGGATTTGAAGGACCTGCAGACTGCACGCAGATGGGAGGCTCTTGACATGCCCAACTCCCACCCTGTCAGCACCCAGCCAGCCACACTCCACATATCAGCAGTCTTCATGACCAGTATATTGAGCCCAGCTGTTGCCAATCTAGCTTCACCTTTATATCACCTCCAGCTCCCTTACCTCACTGTGAGGTATTGTGTTTTCAACCCCTTTTGAGTGGCTTGTTATTGGTGTGAAAGGCTGCCTGTGCATGATCTCTGCTACGTCTCAGTTTTTGCCTCTTGTCTTTTAGATTTGCTTGTTGTGCTGATTGTCTAGTTCTGGCTTTTGACTATTTTTGCTTGTAACCTCGACTATGGCTTTGGATATCCCATTGTCTTTGGAAATCCTAGCTGTTCTGGTTTTGACCCTGCCTGTTTCGACCACAGTTATAGAGCTCCACTCTGCACTTGGGTCCTGTCCATATATGCATTACAACCTCAGTAGTCTGAATGTGACTTTATTAACTGTCTGCATAGTGCTAGCAGATATGAGCAACCACATACATTTCCACTATTTAATATAAAGTCTATACCTCAGTGATGTTACCCAATCATACAACTGGCTTAGTTATTGAATTATTTAGGGCAAGTGCCTTTCAAGAGGTCCCTTCATGAGACCTAAACCAGGAAGTTTAGCTCCTTAATCAGTAGTGACTGGTCTTCAGGGTCCTTCTTGCATGGGTATGGTCTACAAAGCTCTTTTGACACCGGCATTGAGAGCGAGATGATAACAGCATAGAAATGTGAACATTTACCTACTCTGGTCCCAATTGGAGGCGAAAAGGAGGAGGATCTTGTGGCCATTCTGATCTGGAGCTTCCAGAACCCCTGGGAACCCGTCCATCAAGGCTCGCTTGATACCCAGGTCATCAGCCCTGAAGCTCTGAAACAAGTGGAGGTTCTGCTGACGATACTGAAAGTACTGTGCCAGTAGCTTGAAGGTCTCCACCTTGTTGAACTTGCGGGCCCTGAGGAATCGGAGGATGAAAGCGTCGTCGGTGCGCAGGAAGCCCACGTCAGGCCGGGTGACGATCATGTCTCGTACATGCTGGATATCCCGGTGCAACGTGTCCGGGTTCTCACTCAGTTCTAGGCGTGCTTTTTCTGTGGTTCCACAGCTGAGGCCTCCGTGCAAATGGTTCATGGCACTTCTCCCAGTCAAGTCCAAATGAACAGTTGCCATAGAAATGGGTCCTGCAATTTTGCACTAAAATCCACAAACACTTACATTTTCAAACATTGCTGAAGTACTCTTGAAACTGCAGAGTTACTGTAGTTGCACTCCTAAAAAAGGCAATAAGTTATCATGACTTATACAATAGCACTTTAAACACGTACATGTGTGTTACTATCTTTAATATTCATCAAAGTGAATCCGTGTAGAAAATAGAACATTTTAGTGTGTTTAAGCATGACTTTGTGGAATATCCTTCAGTTCTTTTTTTTTGTGATTTTCTACAAATTTTTTTTTTTTTTTTTACTTGCATTATATGTAAAGGCTTTCGTTAAGTGCTGTGTAATATGGTATGTTCCTCATTACAAACGCTGTGACCAATCTGGACTACAATAATACAAATATTATAAAAATCTTTAGGTTTCTAAATATTTTTCCTGATGCCACCTTTCTTTTCTGTTACCAGTGTGACCTTCCCAATGTTCACCTAACGACATACTAAGAAGGATCAGCGCCCATTTTAACGGCTCTCCAAGTAAGCAACTGTTCCACGTGAAATATTTTCATGGATTTAAACTGTATCGAAAATATATTTGTCATAGTACTGAAAATGTTCCATCCTGCAATTCTTCTCTGTAGCCTAAGCATATATTACTTATTCTAGATATGGTCTTCCGTTGCATTATTATTACTATGTCTATATTCCTAGTTATATTAGGTATTGCAAAATCAGATTCTCTAAACAGAAAACCAAGCGACACTAGTAATATTAAAGAGCAAACCAAACCGTAACACACCGTCCGGATTACCTTCTGCCCACCGTGTCCTTTTCAGTGCCGCAGCTGCTATACTAGGTGTCCATCTGACAAAACGCCACTTGGTAGGCTGCATTTAACATGTCCCTTATAGCCTGAAAATACACTTTACCGTAAGACGTAACACCGCTTCCCTTGTCCCGTCCCGTGGTCAATACAACAACTTTTCTTTGTATTCGGCGGCGTCGGCTGTATGAAAGAGACTCCTGACACCGAGCAGATGCTTAGGAAGGAGGAAAGCGGAAATCATTACAGGGATGCGAAGCCTTGGCTGGAGCGCAGCGGGACTGAGCTGTCTGCCAGCAAAGGTGCTGAACAGCTCCGCTTGCGTGTCCCGGAGCCAGCCCCACCGTCAAAATGATTACTACCCAGCACAGCTCAAAGCCCCTGCTTTATTGATCGTGGCTAAGTAACTTCGTCTCCGCAGGAAGTAATTATAAATCCAATTAATGTTATTATTAAGCTCCTCAAGGCCACTACAGTTTTCTTCGTGCCCTGGCGTCAGAAATGTTGATTTAATAGGCTACTCCCACATGCGTATTTTTTTTTATTATTATTATTCGTCTTGGTTCTGGGGATAGCTGGGAGGTCAATTATTTCCCTTTATTTATTAGAGAAAAACGTAATGTTTTAAGAAAAATCCCTGAATGCGAATCATTATGTGCTGTGAAGCGGGCTGAGTGAGGTGCAACTGGTTTTGGGTGCTCCCTCCTGTACTACCTTTATGTGCCATCAAGGTCAGCTAGTGTGTGTCTAGGTACATACTGTCTCCTTAAACACCTTGCGAATATCTCAGAGAAAAATGAAGGAGCTTTTGAAAAGCAAGGAACCGATTACGTGTTTAAAATCATTTGGTTTGCAAAAATGACTCTGCGTTAGAACGTTAATAAGCAAGAATGTTGCTCATACAAGCCCAAAAACAGAACATTAAACGAGAAACCTTTCGAACCAAAAAGACTGTCGGTGTTTGTCGTGCCCTCCCTCAGCCCCCCACGTGCCGGCGGTATCTTGTGGCAATTATTAAGACGAATCATTAATGTTTAATAATAATCAGGGTTCTCCCTCCTGTGACCGGCGTGCAGCGTTGACAGCTGGACTTGTTTCGTGCGAGTCGATAGCGATCGTTTCAATTCACGGGAGCACTGACGTAATTACTCTCGGCGAGGTTTCTCTTCCCAGAGGTGCACTGAATAATCCTCCGTTAAATTGCTATCCATCGGTATTGTCATCTGGAGGTCCGTTCCCGAATTCGGAAAGATGACGCTTTCTCGTTAACAAACAAGCGTACATTTTTTATATCAATACGTTTTTTTTTTCTATGTCCACCGGTCAAATGTTTGCTGTAAAACACCTTGCTGTTGATAAAATAGGGTCTTTGCTAAGCAGTTGGTCTCACCTTGAATAATACACAGCAAACATGCGCAGTGGTGCCATGGTTAGGCGGAGGTCTGTCACTGTGAAGTCCCCTTCCCCCACAGTGTCTGCACATGTCCACGGAAGGATCCACAGACATAGCAACGCTAGTAACGAGTCAACAGTCTTCCAAGAGAACACATCCGACTCACAACGTTTTACTGGTATATGCACAAGTCAATACAGCAGTATTACATTCTTATGAAGTTTATTAAAATACTAATGTCATCGTTGATGAGACTGACATATACCTGGTAGTGATTTTCATGAAAAAATAAAGCACATGCATTCAGGAATTTGTCTGATAGTGCATATACTGTACATGCGCATCAGCTGCATTCTTACCTACGGGACTCTTGAACAGCTCTAATCGTATGTTTATTATCTTTCCTGCTGCATCACAAGGGCTGCAGTACTAAAGATTTCCTGAAGATGGCGCTTATTACTTAGTTTTTTTTTTTTCGTTTGCTAACACAGAAGAACTGATTCTTTTGGCAAAATCTCCAAATGCTTTTCATCAGTTCTGAGAAGATCAACATTCCTCCTAAAACTATTACCACAATGTAGGTGTTTTCACCCATTTATCAATTTGATAAACACTGTCATCTAAACTCTGTGAGCGAATATCCCATTGTCTCTTTGGTTTCACTCCGTACCCAATACAGCAAACATTAGCAGTCAAAACACAACTCGGAAAGTCATAACCTAAACCCAATGAACACTCCTTCATCCAGCTGTTAAAGCTAATCATCAAAATTGTTCACTCACCAATTAGAACTGTAGAATATAAATTTAATCACAGCCATGTGAATGTTTTTGCAACTATGGATCAAACATTAAAGGGGAGTAAGTTTGTGTCAGACAGCAGCAAAGAAGATGAAGAGGAAGGGCCAGCAGACAGTTTACACCTGACAAAATACGTGCCACATTGGTACACAATGTATTGATCATGGGATGAGCATGACAGAGGCCGGAAGATGTATTTGTCTAAATGAGAACCGCTGCACAGTGGCATCTATTGTCCGCACTTTCAGACAAGAAGACAGGTAAATTGCAGTACTGTTGTACTTTGGAGCTGTTGCACTACTTTGAAGAGTGTATGCAAAACAGAACATTTACTGGCTTTTCTGGATAATCTCAGCAACCAAATCCTTCACCAGGAAGAACGTGAGCCAGGGAGACGGGAACAAGCCTGCTGTGTCACCATCTGGGACAATGTAAGTTTTCATCATGTTGCACCGGTTCGTGAATGGTTCAGTGCCCAACCCAGATTGCTGCTGATGTTTCTCCCTGCATACCCACCATTCCTCAACCACACTGAAGAATTGTTCCCTGTTTGGCGATGGAAGGTGTATGACCGGAGCTCCTATGACACTAACAAGACAAGAAAAAGTCTCCAGCAAAGTAGACTACAGTTTTTCCTTGATCACTTTGATACAGTTCTCACATGAGGAATGTCATTCTCACCAGTCTTAATGCGGTTCTCAGAACAGTTAAGATATTTGTTATAACACACAGACTCACCTGTGCAAAAGACACTAAAACAATCTAAACCCTTTTCCACATATGTCAAAACATGCAAAGTCAATCACTTCAACACTGTGACCAATGAATAAAAACCTTTCACCACTGTTTAAAGACAGACATGTTTTTATAATAGACAATGTTTTTATACTTTTATCAAAACCTTGCTGACTCTGAAAAGTGTACTGCAGGTAATGTATGCCTAATATAGAGTAAAGAATGTTCAGACACAAAAATGAAATGTGAAGGATTCATGAAACTTCACACAATATAATTGCTGAAACTGAGAAAAGCAAAATGATACACGTGAAACTATATGCATCAGAAAAGAAAGAAAAAATATACAAACTTAGAACATAGCACCAACTACTTTGTAGTACAGTAAAGTCACTGTATATATGCATATATAAATCTAAAATTAAGTGCAAAATATGAAATGTCTTAATGGGCATCCTGTCTCTCATCTCTGTTAGGCCCCATCATTGTGTCTACATCACACCTGATGTCTTCCCTTCTGAGACACAGAGGCTAAAATCTTTTTCCAGGCTGCACCCATCCTTGTCAAGCCTCAGGTGTGACGTCCTCACAGCCAGCATCCATTGCTTCCAGTAGGGAAATCTGACTATGAAGCTGTCGATCATACACCTTCCACCTCCAAGCAGAGAAGAATTCCTCAACTGGGTTGAGAAATGGTGAATATGGTGGCATATGATACAGACATCAAATGTTAAAGGGGAGTAAGTTTGTGTCAGACAGCAGAAAAGAAGACAAAGAGGAAGACAAGGAGGAAGGGTCAGCAGACAGTTTACACCTGACGAAATACGTGCCACATTGGTGCACAATCTATTGATCATGTTACATACTTTTCACAGAACAGAAAGACAGCCAGCAAGAGGCGGCAGAGGCCAGAAATTCACAGATGAGCAAGAGACCACCATAATCAACATGGTTTTGGAAATTATTTTTAGATAAGAAATCAGTTTTGAGAAGAGAGTATGTGGTTTTGAGTACTGTTTCATTTTGCAAGAGATTTGCGGAGTTTTGACAAAGTAAACTCTTTTCAGTTTGTGTTTAGAGTTTTGAGAAATTGAGCCACAGTTTCTGGAAATGTGTTTAAACATTTGGGAAAAACTGTAAGGTGAGTGAGAGAGCTGTAGTTCTGACTGACAAAAGTACAAACTGTTTTGATGAGTTGTCAGAGTCAGGTGAGAAATGCATCAACACAATGACAAAACATCTTTAGTAGTCAAGTATGTGTAGAAACAATAGCAGTATGTACGAACACAATGAGAAATGCTAATGTGGGTGGGGAAATGTGTTCCTGATATGAGACCAGCATCAAAGCAATTGAGAAAAACTGTAATGTAATATTGGTAAGCTTCCTCTAATACTATATAATACAGATGTTGTATAGTACTGTAAGAAGGTTTTTATCCTGTTCCCTTCCCAGTATTGGCAGAGTAGTGTACTGAAACATACTTCTGTATTCTGTTACTGTACTGTAATGTTCAAGGACCAAAAAGAAAAATGACCTGCTCTCTGAATGTCCTGACTATAGAGGCCACTGAGAATCTGCACTAATTAGGCTGCACACGTTGTCCTGCTTCCCTCATAGTCACGACATGAACCAGAACGTAATCAGTGATAGTTGCTTTGATTTCATCAGAAATGATCAATCTTGTACATCTATCTCTTCTTCCCCTTCTATTGTTGTGCTCCATTGATGAAGTCACAATTCAATTTACAGTAGCTATGAAACTTGCATTTGAACTGGCTTATACCCTATACACTAAATGGGTTCATCGTATGTCTGGAAACAAGTGTGAGCAGTTTTGAATTGTTGTGTCTAAACAATGATATTTGTGCGGTAATTGTGTTTAACTTCTGCAGCCTGTGTTTACCATTTTGTATTACAAGAGTATCACAGCGCAAAATATGTTTTAGCGAGTGAGAATGTGTTTAGTGTTTTGCAAAAAGTGTGACTCACATCTGCAAATTGTGTCTAACCCAGAGAATATTGTTTAAAGTTTGGCCAAAACAGTGATTGATTCAAAACTTGAGTTTTGGCAGTTGACAGCTTTGTTCCAAGAATACAGTTTAGTGTTTTAACAACTCATAAAAACTATAAATGTTCTGTTGATTGTTTCGTGTATCAGGACTGATTTCTGGTGTCAACGTATGATTAGATATTCTGCTTTAGAAAAGATGGCTGTTTGTTCTTTTTGCTGTCTGTAGTTAACAGTTGTTGAAATATTATTATTTTTTAGATACCATTATGTCATTTTGTTAACTATATGAAGAATTATCTCAATACAATTACATTTTCGGCATGCATTTGCTGTTTGGCAGACAGATTTGTTTGTGTCACTTGTTCTAAGAACAAGCACTATTGTTTGTAAAATATATCCAAACAATGGAGAAAAACTGTATCTTTGCTCAAAACCAAACACTGCTTTCAGATAACATACAAAGCCAACCAAAATTTAAACACTCCTGTGCGGTCATTACACAATACATCAAAAAATACAAAACACTGTGTTTCATTAAAAAAATCCTTATTTGGGTCCTTTGCATTTTTACATATGTAGTTATTTAAAGTATTGGAAATCACCAGTCGAACTAAATTATATTGTTTAATATATTATTGATAAGCTTCCTCTAATAACTGGTAGACAGATGTACTGAGACATCCTACTCTACACTGTTATTGTACTGCAACTATCAAGAAGAAAAATGACCTGCTCTCTTCTCTGAATGTCCCGACTATGGAGGCCACTGAGAATCTGCACAAATTAGGTTGCACACGTTGTCCTGCTTCCATCATAGTCACGACATGAACCAAAACATGATCTATGATAGCTGCTCTGATGTCATCAGAAATTACTGCTCTAGTTCATCCTCCTCCTCTTCCTCCTCTGTTGTTGTACTCCAGTGTTGAAGTCACAATGCAAGTCACTGGTGCCACTTACACTTGTACTGGCTTATATCCTATTCACCAATTGGGTTTATCACATATTTAGAGACAAGTGTGAACAATTCTCAGTCATTGTGTGTAAATGATGATGTTTGTGCTGAATTGTTTTTACAGTTTTTTACAATTGCTAACAGACTAAAATCAGACATAAAGCTCAACTGCAAAAACTGACACTCAGAGAGCAAACTCTCCCCTCACATTTGCAAAATCCTAAACACATATTGCACCTTTGCACACAATTTGCAATTAATATGACATCTTCTGCATTAAAGTGCACACAGTTCTCTACAAAAAACACAAGAATCTGACACAAAGTCACTTTTTGCCATTTCCAAACACAGTCATTCAAAAATCCACACCCATGCACCAATTGGCTAACACACATGCCACCTGGCCAAGCACCTAATTGCTTATTCGTTAACTCAGCAATCAGAATGTGAGCACTATAAATACCACAGATTTACCAGTGAAACAGTTAACAACAATGGAAACAGCAGGGAGGAGAACAGGTGGAGTTAGAGTTAGAGTGAGAGTTGGAGGAAGTGTGAGAGGTAGGGGTAGAACAAGAGGAGGAGAACAAAGACAAAGAAGGCCAACACTTTCAAATGAAATCTGGGCAACATTAGTTGACCATGTTATAAATCATGGGTGGACAATGAGAGAGGCTGGACAGAGGGTACAGCCCAACTTGAATCAATTTACTGTTGCCTCTGTCATTTGGACATTTAGACTTGATAACAGGTATGCAACCAAAATACCACCTACTCTGTATATGTAATTCAAAATATATATGTACTGTATACTTTATACATAATACTTTATAGGGTACATGCATTCTATATTTATTCATGTGTGCACTCTTTACCTGTACAAGAATCCTTCATAATCTCCTTTAGAAAAGAGAAAGGCTACTTACCAAAATCTACATTACTGCTGGTTTTTCTAAAGCACTGAGAGACAGGTACAACATGGTGGAAGGGGTCAGATGTTCAGTGAGGCACAGGAGGCAGCAATAATAAACTTGGT
>JAACJT020000064.1:9484021-9498089 GCA_009936485.2 Gymnarchus niloticus | reverse complement strand
GACAGACAGACAGACAGACAGACAGACAGACAGACAGACAGACAGACAGACAGACAGACAGACAGACAGACAGACAGGGCCTACCTCTTCCACATTGGATGCAGTCTTGGCGGAGGTCTCCATGAAGATCAGCCCATGCTCCCTGGCAAAAGCCTCTCCCTCCTCCCGTTTCACCTCCCGTCGTGACTCCAAGTCACTGGGATGTCAAAATACAGCCCAGTGACACCCACTTAAATTACCCAATCATATTCCCCAGAACAGCAGATTCTGCAAAACCCTCAACATGTTCATCCCGTCCATATGGCTGTCTGCTCCGCACTATAACGCCCGACGTGGTAGTGTCGTCTACAGTAAAACCACTAACATGATAGTATTGACCCAATAAAAGATACTTCTGCTTTCCAGTATTGAATTTAGTGGGAGAAAAAGTCAGTCACCTTTTGTTCCCAATGAGCATGATGACCATATTAGAGTTGGAATGCTGACGTGCATCTTCTAACCAGGTCGTCAAGTGGTTAAACGTGTCCCTTCTGTAGACAGAACAGAGAAACAATCCGCATGTCTCTGTGCAAACATGCAATGGAGATTTTCATCAGCAGAGGGCAGACAGACACAGCAGCAGAAAGAGCTGCTCACCTTGTTATGTCATAGACCAGCAGAGCCCCCGCTGCGCCACGATAATAGGATCTGGTGATAGACCGGAATGACTCCTGGCCAGCCTAAAAGACAAAGAGATGCCTGTGGCAGCACCTTTTACACATGAATGCAGTGCAAAACAGAGGCAGAAACAAGCCCATGTTTGGCCACACCTCCACACTAACACCCATGTACAGCCAAATCATGGTATAGGCCCCACCCACCCACTGCCTGCTCCAATCACAAGCCACAGGTCACACTCTCAACCTTCTAAAGTATCACGAGGCTGCCGTCCCTCTCACTGCATTCACAATGCCCAGAGCCACACCCAAACTTGAATAAATGACCCCCCCCCAACTAACTAAGATGTCACAGCAGGGGTTCCCAGGCCTCTCCAGGATCCAAAAATTTCCTAACCTAACTGAGAGCTGCTGCCCTGGTGCACAATGAACTCAGGGGGGCAGCTAGACAGACTGCCCAGCAGCACCCCCACCAGATTATAGACCAGTAACTATAAATGAAGTTCACTGTAAATTAATGATGAATTACACTTACACCTTTCTGATCAGTCCTCTTGCCCCCAACCCTCAAACCAAAATGCCCAGTAAAAGGGTGAATATTTACCATGTCATCAAGTAAACATAACAATTTACAAAAAACTGCAAGAGCCATAAGCATGACTTATTCAGAAAGCCCTAGGAAGACTGAGAATGAGGTGGCAAAAAAAAAAAAAAGTCAGAGAAATAAGTCATTGTCCTGGAGTAATGTCGCCCCCTGCAGACCAAAGTGCAGCAAAGCCTCCAGACAGGGATATGCGCGCCACATAAAGCAGACAGGACAAGACATCCCGGCCCACAGCAGAAACATTAGAAGCCCGATTCATGACTGGCGTTACTGTGACAGGCGAACGGTGCCATGCCGCCAACTGAACTTACCGTGTCCCAGATCTGCAGCTTTATCTGTTTGCCATCGATGGTGATCATCCGGGCACCGAACTCCACACCTGCAGAGATGTCCAAAGACATATTAACCTCAGAAGACTTGTGAAGATGTTGGGAGGAGAGATTCCACAAGATGGCAGATGTCAGGGAACTCCAGACCCATTCAATTTACCCAAAGTCAGGTCTTTCAAAATGATACCCATTTACAGAGAATTCTCCATCACCCTGCCAAATTCCTTATGGTCCCCGAGCTCACAGGTTCAGTTCATTAACCCCAGTACCAGTTACGTACCCAGAGTCAAAACAAAGTCGAAGACAGGAGTGTCTACAAAGTGACAAATCAAGCACATTCAGCGACAGCAGAAGACGTTTGGCTAAGCAGTTTCTTACCGATGGTGAGGTCGTGCACCGGCTGAAACCGTTTGTCTGTGAACTGTAACAACAAGCATGACTTTCCCACTCCTGAAAGACACAAAGGTGGGAGGTGGCTTAGACCCCAGTCACAGATTTCCCAGGGACACAGTACTTAGGTTGAGTACCATCTACACCCAATCCTGCGGTCATGCTCCCAGCTACTAAAGCCCTGTCACTCGCTCCTGCTGGTACCTGGTGAGCAGTAAACACGTCCACCTCGATGGGATGCAAATCCCAGGGGCAGCACTCCTCAGCAAACTCTGACACTCATCATCTAAGATGTCACACCTTCACAGACCATTTTCGATTGAGGGCCGGACAAAGAGATATCCTGTTACCCTAAACATCATACTGCAGCCTTGCAAGATCACATTGCTGCTATGAACTGGTGTTTGCAAGGCCACAGACTCAGACATATCATAGGATTGGTTTGGGTGACCTTATGTTGCCATGGTGATTGATTGATGCAACAGTGTGATTGGCTGTATCCACAGCAGACCACCAGGCCATTGGGTGTCTCGATAACAGCCACTAAATGGCGAGTGAACTGGGCTGCATTAATACATACTTTTCTTGGTATGTTAAAGCAGGTTACCTGGCACTACCTGGTTAGGTCTAGAAGTATGTATGAGGTCACTGACTGCTCAAGTACGCAGTGGTTTAAGTAAATAAAGTGCTTGTATTTTAAAGCAGAGCAAAAAGCTAAGGTTTGAAAATGAGGTTAAACAGACAAAGCATCTCAGTGAACTCGACCGTCTGCTTTCTGTATCATGGGCATCATGCACCTGACCGCATCTGTTCACCTACAAAACCATAAAGACCCTTTAAGAAATGTTCAAAGGCCACTGCGGTGCAGACATTGTTGAGGCTACGTGCCGTATGGACCAGACAAGGGAACGCTTGAGACCACTCTTAAGGAACAACCTGAATGGGTCAACATGTGACTGCCTAGAAGCGGCTCACCTTGGACTCAGACCAGATGCCAGCAGAACAAAGAGACACCCTGGGAGCACACCTACCTCCCGTCTCCAAGAGACCGCTGTTATTGGGCAGGGCGTGCATCTGTGTGACAGGCATAGACAGCCAATGAAAGCAAGCATTCCCTCTAAAGGTGTGACATCACTTGTTTATAGACAGACACTACAAGCTCACACACACAAAGGAAGGTCTCCAAATACACATTTCAGTTTATGGCATTATAGGGAAACACAAAGATGGACAGCTTAACAAATGAACACAGGAGGCCACCACCAATGTTCAGCCTGGTTTGCTAAAACTTTGGTAAAAGAGACAACATTCACACGCTAAGACCCTTTTCCAGGACTCAATCACACAGTGAACATACCACTGAGAAGCCTGGAGATCCAAAGCTGGGGAGCAATGCTGCTTTGACAGCACATATTATTATTAATAAAAATATAAAAATACAAAAATCCCTGCATCAGTCAACTGTGGAACCTGCACATAGAGGAGGTGACACAGATGTCAGCTAAGCACAGATGTGGAGAAATACCCAACAGGAAAAATCTGATATGTAGGCATCTTAGTGCAATAAGGATTTATTCCAGGGTTTTGCAATTAAACTACATGTGTTACATAGAAACCCTCCCCAGATAAAATTATGGAGCCCCGCAGCCAGCATCTGCTGGCAAGTAAGCAAAACACAGAAATAGTCAAGTAGTCATGGAGCGACCCGGAAAGCTGAGCCACCGAAGGCCAGAAAAAGAATGAAGAGCCATCCTCATTTCTGCCTTTTATCTCATCATGAGTGTGTGTTACTGTACCCCCACACACACACACACACACACACACACACACACACACACACACACACACACATCCGCTGGCTGCCCATCTAAACTGGAGATGCAAGTCCACAAGCAGGCATTTAGAGGCGGTGGACGTTATTCCGCTACCTTTAATTACCCTTGTAGGGGTTTGAGGTTCTAGATACATACATAAGTTGACCAAACTCTTAGATGAGCATCACCTCCTCACATAGCACTCCACCATGGATGAAGTAGACCAACATAATTAGAATCTTCTAGTAAAGGTCAGGATTACCAGAGTGGCCATCAGAGTGAGTGTCCAACTCCGCTAACAACACGCAAGGTTTCTTCAGCTGGAAATACCGGGAGCTGAGCATTTCCATAGGCACAGCTGCTCATGGGAAGGCCTTTCAAGGCAGAGGATGTACAATAAGGGTTGGGTGAACTTTGTGCACGTTAAAGGAGTGTTCATCAGATCTCCACCAACATAGCAGACCCAAAGCGCATGTCTTCTGCTACTGTCACACTTTGTATCAACGGCTCACATTGTTTTACTAAAATTGGTCTTGAAGAAAAACAATAGACATTGGTGATACAGGCTTGGGGGGGGCAGGGTGGCTCAGTGGTTAGCACTGTTGTCTCACATGTCAGGGGTTCAAATCCCACTCTGGTCTACGTGCGTGGAGTTTGCATGTTCTCCCCATGCTTCATGGGTTTCCTCCAGGTACTCCGGTTTCCTCCCACAGTCCAAAGATACACAATCTAAGCTGACAGGTGATTGTAAATTGTCTGTAGTGACAGAGTGTGTGGGCAACTGTGCCCTGCGATGGGTCGGCACCCAATCCAGCGTGGTTTGAATAATGGATGGATCTAGGCTTTAGATGGGACCTTCTTTCCATACCTCAATGTGCAAGCTGTATTATTTCTGCAGATACTCAGTTATAAAAAAATAATACCAACCTTTGAAACCCAATAGGTTGTAGAAATGCAGCGCAATCCTACACGCACACAGAACTAGTTGGACAGCCCTAACATGGCTGACTCATTAAATGTCATGTTTCTGCAAACCTTAATTACCCATAACCACGCACCTTACATAATGTGCAAGATTCCCAGGTGGACATGGCACGTGGAATTATCTCTGAACCATGACACACAGTCCAACTACATGCACACACAGAGCATGATGCCAGCAAAGCCCATGTATGAGGAGTAGCTTTGAAAGGTAAGCCCCCAGACTGAAAGGCACACCTTCGCTCCTGAACTGCTGGGTTAAATGGATGACTCTGCATTAAGCAAACAGTTGTGATGCTAAAATCCTGACACTCCCTCAGTTGTGCTGGAGCGAGGCTGTGGCTGGAGATTAAAACAAACAGTCTTGAACAAAGTCACCCTTCACAAGCACAAAGTGTTCGTTCACATGACAGACAAATCTGTTTAAATAAATTCGTAGCTCTAAGATGACCACTTCGGTTGACATAATGACAGCGCAAAGCAGGAGCATATTATTTTACTATTTCAGTAAAGGATAAGAAAAGTAAGGAAGGAACACACACATACAGAAAGTAAAACACAAGTACATATTGTGTTTCTATGGTACGGTAACTTTAACATGGCAAAACCGCAGGCAAAAGGTACGCAAGATCTGGAAAAAAAAAAAAACAAAAAAAACCTTTTACACGTTTATTTCGCAATACTGAGCCGTTAACGTAACGCTGGTGAAAAGGCAAGTGTAACTTGTAAATTTACAATGCTAAATAAAATGCAATTAGCCTATATTCCTACCAAACAAAGGAATTATTTAGGTTATCGTTAAAGTCCAAAGTTTTATCACGACTATAGGATAAGAAAACGGCCTTTCTAAGACTGCATCCTGTGAAGCAGTAGCAGCAAAGCATGCCGACGAAACACACCGATGCTGCACAAATTAGGGGCAAAGCCGTTTATTACTGTCACCGGCAAACGGTTTAAAAAGCCTGGGAGGTGGAAGGGGAGCGTGGTTCACACAGATGAAGGCCCGGGGCTTAAGCAGCAACCCAGGCGGACAACACGGCTGCCTGACTGCCAGAGACATCGGAAGCTTTGTTTCAGGACTCTTCAGGATCCAGGGCTGATTCGCCATAAGCAACCAACGCCAGGACAGGCAAGATCGCAAATACAGTCAAAAAACACACACAAGTGAAATGCGGGCAGATAAAACCGTAAAAAAAAAATTAAATAAAATCAGATGTTTCTGTAGAGGTACACTTAGTAACAGCTTAATCTGATTTGGTATCGAAAGGTAAAGAGCGGAAGAATCGATGCCAATAGGATTTAAGGAAGTGAACACGTTCTGACAGCTAAACACCAGGCTGCAACAATGTAGCTAGGAACACAAGGCGGTCGATCGGGAAGCATTTAAAGTGTGAAGGTTGCGATGTGTCAGTCTGTGTTAAGGCCGCTGCATGGCTTGCGACATCATACACATCTCTTTCAGAGGCATCTCTAAAAAGTCTATTAGCGGCTGTTGGACAGATCACTTAACGAACCGGGCTGATCTCTCGCCTTCCAAAATGAGCGTAGTAATTGCACCGTTGTGGGCATCGTTGAGTGTCTGCGTCGAGGGAAGTGCAAAGCTAGGGGGGACAAAACGTAGGTAACCCACCACACACACACACACACACACACACACACACACACACACACACACCCGGCCTGCTACCACTTCAGTGACTCCATCTCTGCGGGAGTAAATTAGAGCCTGATCAGCCACCTAAACGGCCCATCCTCATGCACAGATCGGACATACACACTCAGTTACCTGTATCTCCAATGATGATGTATTTAAAAAGGTACGCGTAAGCCATGGCCAACAAATGCTCTACGTTGCACTTCCGAGCCCTCTCCGGTGGTGGTAATGGTGCTGCTGTCGTGTCCCTTTTTGTGCTCCGCTATCCGGCCTCTTTCTCTCCCCTGAAGAGGCAACAATAAACACCCCCGAGTCACGGCTGCCTACGTCACACGCCCCGCCTTCGCCACGCACGCGGAGGCTGATTTTCTGTGGCCGGAAGTGCTGATGCCGCACGCGCCAGGTCCTGAAGGATCGCTCAGCAACGAGCGTAGTGTACATATCAATTTAACAAACCACTACTTACGAGAAATAAATGTTCTGTATATCGCTATTAATTATATGCCCGATATCTCGAGATGTTGGTCGCTTACGTCAGTTTTTTTTGCGCCATCTAGTACCTTGGTTCTGTATTACGTGGCACTTTTACTACAGCGAGGTCCACGACGCTGTTCCAAAAACATCGCTGAAAAGTTTTATTTGCTAGACAAATTCAGCATCTAGCACCACTATCTAAACTAAATATATTGCCGCATGCAAGAATTCAGTAAGTAATGGCAACTGTAAAGACTATGAAGTTGATGTTATATCGATGTCCTAATACAACCCTCTGAGCATTTTAAGATGCACTTCGATGCTGAATTAGCCGCCTAAAGTGAACATATCCCGTTACAAGTGAAATGAGTATTATTTATGTATTTTGCTACAGTTGACCCAGGATGCCATTCAAAGTAACGCGGGTGCTGATGTTAAACAGGCTTCTTCCAGCCGTTTTCCATAGCCACATATCCAGTATATGAGAAGTAACAGCGATCTCAAAAAACACAGGTGCGAAGCAGGAGGACATCACAACGCATACAGTCCCTTACTACTGGCAGTAGACACCAATTAATGTAAGCACGTGGGGAGAACAAGCAGACTCCACACACGCATGCACGTAGGGTTTGAATTAGACCTCCAACCTCGGACAGGTGAGGCCACCGAGTGGCATGGTGGCTTGTAATAAATCAGTTCAGTTTTATTTATATAGCTTCTTTAACAAAAGGTATCGTCGCAAGGTGCTTTATATGGTCCCAGGCCCAAGGTCCCCAGAGAGTAAATCGAAGGTATCAGTGGTAAGGGAAAAACTTCCTCAGGAGGAAGAAACCTTGGGAGGAAGCAGACTCAAGGGGGATGTGCATCCTCCTCTGGCCGGCACTAAAGATATTACAGTATGGAGACTGAAATGATGAAATAAGAGTATTGAATCTTATTCCACAATGTAAATTCTTCAAATTCCCAGCATGTTTTTTCTTAATCGACTGCAAATCCACTGCTGTTTAAGATAACATGTATACATGGTGTCATTTACTTTCACCTGCTGCATCTCACTTTTTGTAGAGTGTAGTTAAGTATGATCTGCTATGTGCACTCATGAGAAATTTCTTAAGCTGGGAAAATATTTGAAATCCATTAAAATTACATTATATTTAATTTTTTGAATTAATGGTGAGTTTAATTATTGTGTTTGCTGATAACCTGTAGTAATAGCTAAAATGTAGAGGGTTAAAATGCAATCTCGGCAGAATATAGCTGTATCCATATATGTTGCTTTTTATTGTTGAATTTATGCCATTCTGTGTAAAAGTCTTAGACATTCTGAGAAAATGTTCATGGCCATTTATCTGGGTACTAGCTGTGTATTTGCCCAGAAAAAGCACAGTTTAACATTAGAACACAGACAAACAGTACTACAAAAAGTAAAAATAATTTCTTCTGTTTTCCAAAATAATACTGATATCTGGTTGGATGGCTTGAACAACATAAATTTGGTTCCCAAACCTCACCACAAAAGCACCCCAGTTGTTTCATGTATTTTTTAATTTTCACTGCCAGCTCACTTGTGAACTTTATGAGGTGTTGTTTAACCAAACAAGATGCACTTCTAGTTGAACTACACAAGTACATGGGTATGTTGGATGGCAATTGTAAATTCTGGAATGACATGAAGAGATATTTGGAATATGTAAACTGACATTTTGATCAGTATGAAATCATAGTTTTACACCAACATGAACATGACTTAAACATAATCTTTGCTGTCTCCCTAAGACTTTTGCACAGACTGAATGTTTTGTATCTTCACCTAAAAGAAGACTATTGATCAGAAGTTAACTCCAGTGTGTTGCCAGATCCACTTGTCTTTCCACTCAGTGGTGCATAGTCATTATCATGGAGTACTGAATTGATTTAATCTTATTTGTTAGAATCTGGAAATCCAGTGGATTTTATTGATGAGCAGCTACCTTTTTTGTTCTGACAGTAAACCTGTTCTTTTTTTAAAAAAAACTTTGTAAATTAAGATCTGAGTTGTGAAGAGCAATCATTGTTAGAAAATCACATTGTTGTTTTTCCTCTGCAAATGATTTTTATTTTTGCTATAAACCAAATCCCACTGGTGATGGAATTCAAAATCTCACCCATGGAGATGGTTTCAGTGTTTTTGTCAGAGGGATATTAACCCTTTCTCAAAACTATTCTAATGAAATGAGAGCACAGCAGGCTTAAAGCTGGCTGTGCTGAGGTGGGATCATGAGCAGTGACCACCATTGAGATGAACACCTCACCTTACCCATTGCTGTTCTACTGATCACTTTGATATTGCGTTCACTTAAAATGTTCCTTAACTGTAGTACTACCACTGGAGTCAAGAATAACCCCCTAGTGAGTTTCACCTCTTGCATAACAGGAACCACACATACCATTACTTTTCACGTTTTATCACTACTCGCATAGCATGTATGTTCATTGTTTTTTATTACTCACTTAAAGGGTCCAATATTGCAGTGTAGCACTCAGTACCATCTGAATAAATTCTTTTTAAAATCTTCTTTTTGTTTTTATTTGAACTGATCCAGATTTGTGTACTGACTTGTTCGGATTTGCTGACAGTGACGTTCATGACTACCTTTCCATCTGTAAAAACAGCAGTTTTTTTCTTTGGGCCTTATTATGATTTTAGATTGACAAGGTCAGCTGTGTCATAGCAGCTATGTTAAGCTAAGCAGGTGCTACACACATTTCTAAAAGATGCCTACAGGGACACCAGTGAGCCAGCTGATGAAGCAGGAAGTTCAGCAATTGATGATGACTATGAAGCAAGCATCCATCATAGTGATGACTCATCGTCTGCTGATGATGACTACCAGCCAAAGCTCAAACAGTACAACTGCAAGAGAAGAACATGGATATCCAAGGACAGAACAAAATGGAACAAGACACAAGGCAAGCAGCCAGCCGGAAGGCACGTTGCAGCAATCACAGTGTGCATTCTGGTGCGTTACTGGCCAGAGTAAAGAGGGGAAAGATATTCATTTGGCTAAGCAGCCTGCATGGTCAAGCTGATGGAAAGATAGTTCTGCAAATCAGCCTACAATGTCAGGCTGATGTCCTAAAAAGTAACCATGGACTCATGATCCTCTGCTAAAATTCTTCAAAAGGTGGGACTGACTGCAGAGGAAATGTTGCTCATATTCTTCACCCAATGAATGAGTAGGTGAATGTTAGTTGCCAGTTTCTGCAATGTTGGAGATCAGATATCACTGGATCCAGGATGGGAGAACAAGGCCTGGTATCGGTGCAGCAATTTCCTCTTTGAGTTGGGGAAACAGCTTGTTTGTCATGGTAATACAAGGCTACCTGTTAAAAATACCCATAAATTGGCCAGGTTTTGAGCATTGGTGAGTCCCTGAAGAAACAGGAAGGTATCTCTCATTTGTGAGAGAGAAGGATGAGAAGAGCAGCATCGTGTGCAAGCTGCAAAAAAACATTCACACCTGAACCTTCATTCACCTACAGCCGGTTAAATACTGTTTTCGGGAGCATCAGGAAGATCTAACCTTGGTGTTCTATTATTCAATCAGCAGGCATGTATATATCAATGCATACATATCATATTGATGTTAGCGTTTTATAATTGTTGTTGCTGTTGATTATGGTTATATTCGTTTAAAGGTTGTATGACTTGAGTTTGACACTTGCATGTTTAGTACTAGTCAGGTGTTTAAGGTAGTTTCAGTTTGCTGTTCTGAGCAACAGAAAGGAAAAATAATAATAAAAAAGTCATGAATGTCAATTTTGTTTAATAATGTTTAACAGCTGGTATCATAAAAACTTTCAAAAAACACTTCTGGGTTATAAAATGTATCTTATTACTAGGGTTATGTTCGCATTGACCACCTGAGACCAGCAGGTGGAGCACACACTCCACTTCTGAAACATAGCTGCAGTTGAGCATTTACAATGGCGCATACTGAGCTCATTGTTCAGATCACGCATACAAATGAGATTTCACAGCAGAAATATCTGTACTTCCTACAGCATCCAATCTGAGACTAAGCTTCTTTCCTTCTGCTTTGCTCCCCAAATTGATCTAAATATTACTCCAGTATTTCTCCAGGTTTCAGGGACTCCTCACAGAAATGGTTTTAGGTTGAACACCTGCACTTGTGGTAGTCTTTCAGACATACTCCTCTCTTCTTGCTGGTTGCCTTTCTGGCTTATGTTCCAATTGCAGCCTACTCATCTATAAAAGCTGTTCGATCAGAGCTCACCTTCTAGTTAAATATGCCCTCTTCAATACTGAGGAGATATTAGTAGTGAATTCATGTTACTGTTGAAGCAGAAACTGACTATTGGCACATCCAGTACGAAGTCTTGCTGCCTGCTTTAGATGACTTTGGTCTCAGTATCTGTGAGAGTTATGGACCCCCACCTCAGGCCTGTGCCAAATCATCCCTGCTTCAGTTCCACTACCCCACACTGAGGGGAAGAAAACAGACAGAGGGAATACCAAACAGGAGCTAGTAAGGAAAGCGAGAAGAATCTGTAAATCAGGATTTCTTAGTGTGAATCCAAATTTCAGCTCATAGACAAGAAAATTGCCTTCATGTCACAGGATCTCACACAAAATTCACCAGCTTATGGTACAGCCACGTCTTCTGGCTTGCTGCTTAGCAGAAGGAAAGAAGTGAGACTCCTTTCCAGAGGAAGCTGGGGAGTTTCTGAATTGAGGAAGCTGAAATTCTCCATGGCAGACAGCAAGACTACAGTTCAGTGTGATTACAGTCCAGAGAGAGGCGATTTAGAATGGGGTTATGAAGAAGGTAAGTTCAGAAATCACGATTGTCATCAGTCTCTCACTGAGAAGACTGAGAATCTGGAATGATGCATCTGAGGTTTTTTTTTTAAAATAGAATAATGGTTTCACCTTGTAGACTATATCAATGACTTCTGGACATTACAGAGAAATCAAAACTTTATTTCAGTCTCAGCAAACATGGTTTTGGTCAAGTATCGTAAAGGTAATATTTTTCATTAAATTTCAGTGGCTTGTTAGGTACTCTTTCATATTTTGGTAATTGGTCTTTAGATGCTAGGCGATCCATTGGTGGTTAGGTAAGTGTTTAGGTAATTTAATAAATGCATTCTTCTAAGAAAAATAGCAAATAACATATGTCTTCTAACTTCGAGTACCTTTCCAGGGTGGAGCCTTATTTAGAAAGAGAAAAACTATGTGCAATGGATTTGCAGTCTAACAATTCAGTGCTCTCTTCATCAATTAAACCAAGAGAAAGGCTCTGATTTTAGCAAAATGTTCAGGATCCCATCCCAACTGCTATTCTCATCATTATCCCCTAGTACCAGTGGTTGTCATTCAAGTAGTGGATCCTGAAAATGGCTGTCATTTTTTTCATATTAAGGAAAGCAAAGTTATTTGGTTCCTTAACAGTTTTTCCAATTCCACGAAAGAGCCAAATATTTCACTTAAACCGTGCAAAACTCACCCAATGAGGACTATTTCTTTGATTTCCTTGTTCCTTCAGGGTTGGGGGTTCGAATCCCAACCCAGTTCTGTGCATGTGGAGCTTGCTTATTCTTCCTGTGTCACACAAGCTTACTCCAGACATACTGTTTTTCTCCAGCAGTCCAAAGACATGCAGTGTAACTGAACCGGGGTGGGGTGCGATTGTTTATGTACCTTGGGATGGACTGGCATCCCAGCCAGGTTTTTCCCTGCCTCAGGCTTCCTGGGATATGCTGCAGGTTCACCGCAACTTGGTGCAAGGGGTTGAAAGTTGGAAGGATGGATGTTCAGACCATTTAGTTTGTTTTTGTGCAGATGAGTCTTAGTTACAGCTTGTAGAGTCAGAGTGCGGATGACCAAAGACAGCAGCTATTTTTACATTCCTTTCTGAACAGGTAGTTTAAATCAGTAATATGTACGTATGATGCCAACCAGTGACTGTATTAGCAAAGAGAAACAGTAGTCATAAGTCAATACTCACTGGCAGGAAAAGATGGACACTTCAACAGGATAGTTGCTAAACATGACAAATTTTTACAGAACTGGTGCCTCCACTAAAATTGTATGTTGTTAAATTTACAAAGCTGGAATTTATAGTGGAGCTGCCATTTTGACGCTGCTTGTACCTAAGGCCAGTGTACAAAGACATAAACTGGTGTGAGGAGCATGAAATTTGGACCACTATGCAAAGTCAAAAGATGCCCTTCATCGTGGTGTGGGCAGCCATTTTGTGGAAGTCATTCGATCTAATGACTTATTGAAAATACAAAAGCCAAGGAACATACATCCATTTTACAGCAGGTGCATTCATCAGTGTAAACATTGTCCCCTCATAATGTTCCCATTTTCCAAGATGATGATGCTCTCTTAAAAATACGTCAAGAGTGGGTTCTGGAACAGCACAATGAAATCAAAGGCTGTCCATTCATGCCCAGTCCCCTGGCCTAACAATGACTGAGCCTGAATACGCAGTTCTGGAGTGTAGAAGGCAAAGGAGAATTGAATTCCTTTCCTTCATGCTATATGGAGGCTTTTTTTTCCTTAATGACTGGTCCAATATTGCCCTACACAGATTTCAGGACCTGCATAACCACATAACAGAGGTTATAGAATTGTAGATGTATGTAAGTCTGTGGAGGAGATCAGAATAATATCATGGTGTATGTGTGCAGAGGACAGTAGTACAGCTCATCACAGGATTTTTGAGCATCAGAGAACAGAAGGCAGTCTCATTCACTCCCCACTTTGAACCAGGTCATTGATCATCCACATTTACATTCTTCAGGGTTTCATTCAGCCAAAGAAAACATGAGTATTGCTGAGTCTCTGAACCTCACAGCACACGTTCTGGCCTTTGCTCTTTCTTGAATGCACCAGGATGGCTGAGTGGTTAAGGTTTTGTATCTAAGCTGCAATAGATATCTGTCAATGGGTTTTCACCTCACACATGGTATTTGACTGCGTTTTAGTCTACAAGAAAATGTGGCTGGATCATTCAACTGGTCCTGTATGTATGAATTAAGTTTTGTTGTGCTGAGTTTTTAATGAACTGTACAATTTTTGTTGTTTAGTCACGCAGTCGTGTCCAACTCTTCGCGACTCCATGGACCACAGCACACCAGGCCGCCCTGTCCTC
>JAACJT020000064.1:9448914-9483921 GCA_009936485.2 Gymnarchus niloticus | reverse complement strand
TATCTGAGGTTGTTAATATTTCTCCCAGCAATTTTAATTCCAGCTTTTGATTCATCCAGCCTAGCATTTCGCATGATATATTCTGCATACATGTTGAATAAGAACTGTACAATACATAGAGCTAAAATGTCTAATATATGCTTATTATGTATGTAAATAAAAGTTGTCTGATGTGTAACTTGGGTATTTTTATGCTCTGTACCTCATAAAGAAGGTCATAGGTTTAGATCCCATGGTTGGCAGAATAAGATCATTACCATTGGCACCTTAACCCTGAGTGCTTCAAAGACTGCTGACTGACCCCAAGCTTTCCTGACTTTCTTTGGATAAAAGTGTTTGCTAAATAAGAATAAGTGTTTTTACTTCAGGCTTGGCTATATGTTGATGTTTTTTGACCACAGATTGACCACATGTTGAGCACAGACCATGCCCTTACTCATTGGTGTGATTTCAGGTGTGGAGTGGGGCCTGCTGTTTCCTCAGGCCAATGGTGAGTACCAGTCACCCATTAATCTCAACTCGCGTGAGGCTCTCTATGACCCCATGCTTCTCAACCCCCGATTGGAGCCCAGCTATGTGGTTTGCCGGGACTGTGAGGTCATCAATGATGGACGAACTGTGCACATTATGCTGAGATCAAAATCAGGTACTGGCAAAGTGGCTCAGCAATGAGAGAACTGATCTTTAGTTAAATTAGTATCTGAAAATAAAAAGCAAGTATGTCTGACTCCTGCTGCTGGTGGCTCCTGCAGTGGTAATGGGGGGACCCCTGCCTAGACAGCAAGAGTACAAACTGCATGAGGTGTGCTTTCACTGGGGCAGGGAGAACCACCGTGGCTCGGAGCACACTGTCAACTTCAAGGCCTTTCCTATGGAGGTGAGTCCTGCCCCCTAGAGGGCATGATGAGTATTTACAAGCCCAACTTTTTAAAAAAAAAATGAGACCTAATTTTCTCCATAAGCACTAACCTGAACCCTGATTCAACGAATACACTGTGCTGTGAGCACAGTCTGGACTTGGGGGCCCACTGTGCTGTAAACACGATGACCTTTCCACTGTCTGTCAGCTCCATCTGATCCACTGGAACTCAACTGCATTCAGCAGCATGGACGAGGCCCTGGGAAAGAAGCAGGGGATCCTGGTCATGGCTCTGTTTGTGCAGGTACTCTCTCATTGACAATATGGGAGTCCTGTCATACACCAGGCAGGCAGACCGGACCAACCATTCTGTCAGCCATATTGGTAATATAATCTCATGGAAATGTAAGACCAATCCATCTACTGGCTGATTTTGGCCACTCAGCATTAGGAAATACACTTCTTCCGGTTTGATTTGAAGTTTGACATATTTGAACAATGTTTCCTACTTGTTCTCAGATAGGCCAAGAACATTTGGGTCTGCGCACAGTCACAGACATCCTGCAGGAGCTGCAGTACAAGGTGGGAGACAGCGACTGAGACACTTGGTCTTCCTAGAGAGGGTGACGCAGGGTGGTTCAGGAACCTCTTATTCTGGAGCCAATTCACCAAGGAACCACCTTCCTTTTGTGGAAACTTGATAGAACAATGGGCACCGTTAAGAATTCACAAACAGCCCGATTGTCCCATAATGTAATGCCTTTAGGACTCATAAATATTAATTTTCCTGGGTGCCTTTTTTACACTTGAGTGGTTATTTTGTATCCAGATGAGGCTTGTTAAATGGAGCGTCTAATTCAGACCACTGAAATCAGACAGTATGTAGAAAGGGTGAGCACTGACCCAGTTTTCACAGCTGAGCATTTTTGATTTGCTGTTGGTACCCGTCTCAGTCGTCTCACTGCAGATCTCTGGAAGGTGCCAATACATTCAATAATTTTTCATAACCTCAGCACCTATGAGTCTTTCACTGATGAAGACCTTGTCTGTGGTTTTCAATATATGCTTCCTTGTTTAATCTGACCAGGGAACAACAAAGACAATCCCACACTTCAGTCCAAACACACTGCTTCCTGGTAAGTTAGTGTTAGTAAATAACACTTAACATCAGATTAGTTTAAGTGCTTTTTAAAGTAAAAAGTCCTGTTTAAGATAAATTCCTTCTGCATCTTTCTCCTCCTTAACTGGCTGTGTGTCTGTTCCTCTGTATTTGTGATTCTGGTCTGATGACTCCTTCAGCTGCAGTGGCTACCCTCTGCTGTTTGTGTTTATGCCTTCCCTTTAACCTGTGAGGGTTCTGTGTGTCCTTCCTCAGATCCCCTCCTCCGGGATTACTGGGTTTATGAGGGCTCTCTTACCATGCCTCCCTGCAGTGAGAATGTCATCTGGATATTGTACCGCTACCCACTCACTGTCTCCCAGATGCAGGTAGAGGTTCACTTGAACTTGCATGTCAGTAGAGGTTCACTCGAACCCGTGCGTGGATGGTTTCACTCATCCACCTGCGTCCAGGTAGGGTACTCTTGACACTCAAGGTTTAGCAGCAGCAGTTCTGAAGCTTTTGTGTATGACCTGTCCCTCACAGATGAATGAATTCCGGTGTCTGCGGTCCTACAGGATGGGGGAAGAGCCTCCCGAGGGCAGTGATGGCTTCCTAGGCGACAACTTTCGCCCAACACAACCACTCAGTGACCGTGTTGTCAGGGCTGCCTTCCACTAAAGCTCCTGACAGTGTGAGCTCCATGGGTTCCATGGGCTCCATGGTATGACTGTGTTTCAATTCTGAGATCTATCACAGGTGTTTCCAGGGTCAGCTTCAGCTGGTTGAATGATATACACATGAACAGCACCCCACAGTGAATGAAGACACTGGCTTTTTCTTTGTGTTTGGAGAGGGGGGTTGAGGTATCGTGTCATTCCCAGGATATTTTGCTACATCATTAACTGGCCTATTCCAAATGGTTTTTGGCAGCCCTGTTTCCATGGTTTAGCCAAAACTGAAAATAATGCTCTAATGAAGGATACCCCAGCCAGGGTGTTGTCAAACAGACCTAAGATGTACTCAAACATGGTGCCAATAGAATATTTGTGTAAAAATCTAATAATATTAACCCTGACACCCCGCTCCCTCCACTCATTCCCACTGCTGGAGTGATGAAAAAACAGGAGCCCATACTCAGTGTGCATCCTACTTATGTGTCTCGGAAACTGCACCCACTGGTTTAGACTGGTTCCCTGTTCTTTCGGAAGCTGGCATCACTGCAGAATCGCTACCCCACTATTTGGCCTCCTGACTGCATGATTTGTTCTCTGATCAACGTCTCTAAGCAACAGGAGAAAGCAGCATTTAGTACGCTTCTTTTTAAAACGAACAGCTCCAGCGCCACACATTCAGACCAGGCACTTGTGCAGAGACGGCACGACAACATTTCCCTTGCAATAGGCACGTGAGTGGGTACCCTTCCAGCACAGAGGGGTCTTTGGGTGGACTAACCCAAAGAAAAGGCGAAAGAGAGAAAGAAAGATTTGCTGTGGGCCATTCTGGGCCTTGTTCTGTCACGGTCACTCAGCACAGTGAGTTAGCTGGTTCTTCAGGACAGGAAAGCTTCATTCCTCTTCAATACCTTTTATCAGTTAGTTTTTGATTTCTATCCTCAGATTGGACAGGCCATCTAGCTAAGCAGCTGCACGTTAGACTGGGCTCTCAGGAGCTGTGACTTCACAGTAACCCCATCCCTGCACACAGGATGCTGTCTTCTTCTGCCCAACACCAGAGTATTTTTCTGCTGCCTTGTCTGCAGCACTAGCTGCCCCCACTGCCATTCCACCGAGGTTCTACACCCATGTGTTTCGAGTTCCAAGCCACTCTCCCAAAATGTAAATACTGAAGCATCAAAGAGTGGTAGGCCAGAGCTTCCCGGAATTAGAAAACATTATTATAATATCATTTGTAAGATAAATTCATTCAACGGTTTACTAAAGGCTAATTGACTATGGGCTCAGCTGGCATGTAAGCCAGCATACAGAACATGTTTCCAGGGCCAAATCTGGAAAAAGCGTACTGCAAGTGACTGCTTAGGCCCTACGTGAGCTCTACCCAACATGGCAGAAAAATGTTTTTTCTTTGAATTTAATTTCATTGTGATGACTGTTTGCTCTGGTCATGTACCATAATGAATGTCTTTGTCTTTGTATCTCCTACTGCATTACTCCATCCGTCCTGCCTTGGCATACTAGTTGAAGAGGTCTCTAACACTGAATTGATTCTCCTACTGAGAGCTACATCTACGATGGTGCCTGAGGGGTAGCATGTAGCGTGTTCCACAGATGCTCAGAATGCACTCCTGTCTCACACAGGCCTATCACTTTAGGGTCCTGGGTGTGTTTGCTTGATCATGAAGGGACTGGGTCATCCCTTTGACTCCAGAGGTGGTGTCACCAGTAATGGGAAAATGCCAGTGGGTTTGGTGAGACACCTACTCCACTGCCTGCAAAGTTACATGAGCACAAAACACTAAGATCTGTGACTGAATTTCTGTTCTTTTTATTTGTTCCTTCCAGTGAGTTTTGCTCTTTATCTCTGTGGAGAGTATGTTGTTTAATAAAACTACAGCTTAAAATTAACACAGCCCTAAACATTTACACTGCAATTCTTGACATTTGAATGTGACTGAATAGATATAAATGTTGCTCTGTGTTCTCACCTCTGTTCGTGTTTGTCTTGTTTTACGATTCCTCTTTTGTCCTCCACCTTCTTTTTTGCTAGTTTGCCCCCAACTCATGGACATTTGTCCAGACCTGCCCAGGTAACCCTCTGGATGGGCCCACACCACACCAACCTTAATCACTTTTTGTCTTTCACCTCTTTATTTATCTCTCATTCTTTACTTTCTCAGGATCAATAACTGTTACACAGTTCAGTAAGTCATGAACTGAGTTTTTTTTTTTTTACAAATTTGCCTAAAAAGATGTTTGTGTTTGTGTTCTGGGAACACCCCTTTGCCCCATCTCAGCTTTGTGACAAGGAAATTCTTTTTCTTTTTCTTGAAACTTTGAAACAACAACAGAATAAAAGCTTTTCTTTATAACTGCTGGGAAGGCAACAAGAAGGGTGAAAAATTACTCTGGCTTGTGATGCAAACACATTTGTCCACTGTGCGTCAAATAACGATTTCAAAAGTAACGTGACTAGCTCTGCTTTCTGTTTCAAAGTCAACTGAAGGATAAAAAAACACTCACCTGATGTTTAACCCAGGCCATGTAATTCTCCCTATTGGACACAAGGTGGCACTGTGAGCACGCATGACCTGAAGGCAAACCGCATCGCCTTCTATGTCGGAGCTCATTGTTTAATCATGCCAGGCCTTTGATGGATGGCAAAAAGGCATCAACTACAGCAGATCATCTCATTTGACAGGTCTGTTATTGCTGCCCACTAGATCACTTCACTGGTTATACATCTGCTTTGCCTTAAATTAGAATAAATAGTTACCAAGTGTAGCCTGTCAGAAAACAGAATTCAAATGACTTCCTTCTGTAATCTTTTTTAAAGGAAAGGGAAAAAAAATGCAAATTTTAATGAACATTGGACTGAAGTGCGATGCTCTTTCATCATTATGGAGCAAAACATGCTTCTAGGCGGATTCCTGTGAGGTCGGATTATTTCACATATTTCTCTTCATGGAAAAGCAGTCGGAAACTCCCTAAGAAAAGATTCGTAAAATTTATGTTTGAAAATTACCGTAATCCAGCTCAGATTATGAAATTCTGACCATGAGCTGAAGAACCTGCACAAACCTACAGTGAGTTTGTGGACCAAAACAAACCTCGTTACATCGCAGATATTTCTGAGGAAACCCTTCTGCCATTCAATATGTCCCCATTTTTTGTGAGGAGCTCTTGAAACTCGCACTGACTGCTGTTATAGCGGCAGTGCTGACGTTGATAATATCCAGAAAAATTTGTTATGAGTATGCTTTTCACATCCTGAAAAATATGGATGGGAGGGGGGTTGGGCAGGAACCTCTCCCACACTCCTTCATAATCCGTCTTTAAAAAAAAGAACTTCTATCCCAGAGGGGATTTATGAATATGAATGGCAGAGAGCCACTCCTTCTAACCCAAGTACAAAGAGCGTGGTTGCCTCAGCCAGTCTCATACAGAGCGAGAAGATGGGCAGTTCTTAATTAGACTGAATTGTGCAGTCTGCTTGCAGTGTGTACTGTGTTTGTCAGATGGCCTTTTCTTAGGAAAAATTCCTCTTAAACAGATAGATGTATCTTCTCCTGCTTTGGAAACGTAAAAAAATGTAAAAACTACAGCTTCATTTCCTCCTCACCCACCCCAATATTGATATCTGCTGACATCCCAGTTATGTGAAGGTGATTAAGGGACCTCAATCGTCGCAGCCACTCTCGATGAATAACAGAACAGGATTGCAACTGGAGTTTTTCTCTGAATGTAATATGCAGAGAAGAAGGGCAATTCTTTATGGGAAAAGGAGTTTGTGTCTGGTTGATCAATGAAAGGAAGGATACCTGAAGCATTTTAGGTGACTAAGGAGGTCCTGCCATTTAGGTAACTGGAACAGAGCGTCTGATTATCAAAGGTTTGACTGATTATGTCCCAAGTGATTTGGGGCATTCCGTGAATCCCAGCCTTTTGGCCTTGCAAGACAGGAAGCATCCAGGAGTGCCCTGTGAACAGAAAACATCATTTAAAAAATATTGAGGAGCAAAACATGTGTCTTGCAAAGCCCAGCTTTTCTTCAGCTGTTTCCACAATCAGCTTCTCTTTTGCCAGATCTTTCCCTCCAGCCAGTTAAAGTTATATCTTTCATTCATAAAAAATTAAATCAACAACACTTCTATAAATGGAGTGAGACTGTTAATATAAAATGTCTGCAAAGGATTTGCTTGCTTTATCGCTTCATCATGCACATCTGCTACTGGAGCTAAGTAGCATTATAGAGAAAAGACAATCGTAGAGCCATATTTGTGGAACAGATGTTAGTCAGTAATGAAGAGTATTTTTTAGAAACCTGTAAAGGGAAAAAAGACACGTGTTGTATACATGTAGCATGTACGTGTACATGTAAACGCTGTCTGTTTGCCTTAAGGGTAACAATGCATAAACACTGCTTTGAATGACCCTTTAACTTACTTGTGGGACTACTTTTGGACTAGTTAGTCATCAACCTCTAAAAGAGAAATTCTAAAACAATTCTCTTGCCTTTATTTTCAAGATTGTTTTTTCTTCCAAATTATTCATGTGGTCAGATGAGTTATTCTTTTATCCATAGATCATTTCTGCTTTCATAATATTTAGCTTTCAAATGAAGGAACTGAATTTCCTAAGCATATAAGTGCATTGGTGCATGGCTGTGTATATTTCTAATGGCAGAAAAGTCAAAACAGGAAGTGCTGTCACTGTGTCAGAGAGGTAATCTTATCGTGTGACTATGGGGATCAAAGCACACAGGAGAGATGTCATAAAAGATACACAGTACTATAAAAAAAACTGTGAAATAATTACTTGTAAATTTAATGTGATTGGCAGGATGTGTTTTATATGTCCTGTTACTACCTTCAGCTCTTTAAAATTCAATTTAACAGGATAGAGTTGACACCCATGCTGTCTGTAGTATAAAAAGCGAATTGCTTGTAAGAGTAATGCACTGGTTCCTCGCTGGCCAGGAGACCTTTCAGTTCAACAATGTTATGTAGTTTACTGCCTAAGTAAACCCACCCTGCCCTGTATAATTAGTCATGCACAGCAACTGATAGACCAGATGGCTGAGCTTCTGGCGTTCATTTCCTACTAAGAGATGAGTGAAACTGTAAAGCAATCAACCATCATCACAACTGTCAGCAGCCACATGACCTAAAATGGGTCCCTTTCCCGAGTTTATATCTTTCCTCCTCAGTGTCTCACCCTGCTGTTGGCCTGGAGTAAAACAAGGCCTCTGGAATGGCAATAAACAGTCAGTTTTTTGTTTGAATCCCATAAGGGTAACTATGACTCCATCCAAGGGCAAACAGAATCAGTTTCTCATAATATTTTTGTAGATGCCACAGATCATTGGTTCAGTGATGGCAGATGACGAGATCATACATTTCTGAGGGATCTTGTTACCTTTTTCATGGGTGCTCATCTGAATTATTAATTCAGCCTAATCATGAATTCATAGGACAAAATGATTTTCTCCTTTGTGACACTAACTGATGTGTGCTTAGTAAGATTACAAAGGGAATTGTATAAATCTTCTGTCATTCTAACCTCATAATCTTTATTTATTTGTTTTTTTTTTCATTCATTGATGCAGGTGCATTAGGCTGATTTTTTATCATGCGATCAGATTTATCTTCTGGCAAATAGAAGTGATCATTTAGACTGATGGTACATCCTGATGAAGTGGTGCTCGTCTCATTTTCGAAATACTCTCTGGTAGCTCAGCAGTAGTTTCATCTGGATGCGCATGTCAACGGTCCTGAGTTCCAGTTCCATTTCCCCCTCACCCTGCACTGTCAATAACGGGAAATTGCCTTCGCTCCACCTTTCAAAGCAAGGCCTGCTTGCAAAGCCAGCTTGATGCAGTCTGAAATTCTGCTAGACTTGGGGAAAAGAGTACTGCCTCATAGACTCAGTTTGTCCCTTTGACAGCCGACTGGAAGACGTGAAAGCCTCATCATTTCTGAGGATATGTGCTGCTCGGTATGTTCCTGCTCGCTATGCTCCCATCAGCGAAGTACGAGAGGCTCTTTGCAATCACAGGCCTGCGTTCTCAGGCACCATTAAGCTCATGTTTGCCGCGGCTGCTGCCCTCACAATCTTATTCATCACTGCTGCAGCTTTTTATCCCTCCATGATTTTCTGCATCTTGGTCTTGCGAGGTTTTCTCCTTCTTCTGACCTTTGACCCACACAACATGTGGAATAAGTTAGCCAATGGATCCTGCCATATTCAAGTCTTCATTGTTAGGTGCAAGGTTAAGGCTCTTCCTATAATGATGAAGTCAATCACAGATGGTCTGCTGCCTCGATGGTCACACCCCCCAGAGGACATGACATTAAGAGTGTCAGCAATTTTCTGCAGCTAGAGCATGCCTGTTCATTTGCTTGTGAAATTTTTACACGAGCATTTGTATCAGTTTCATTCAAATTTCTAAACTAGATCAATAAAAACAGAGTTATAATGAAAGGTTAATTAGAAACATTTTTTACTTCCATTGATGTTATAAATAGTCAAAAGAGTAATGTAATATTCTTTCAATGACTTGGATTTCTATTTTGAGGACAGGTTTTGAGAGAAAAATAGATAGAGGGGTATAAAATAAAATTACCCAGGGATCCTCACAGAAGCCACAGATGCCTTTATTCATATTATGCCAGAAGCACATTGTAGCTTTCCATAGAATGTTTGTACAGGAAATGACATTGCCATCTGTGACAACAGTCAATTAAAGGGTAACCATGGCTACAATGAGCGCAAACAGCAGCAGGATGAGAGGCAAGCCAACAGCTGTTGGCTCCTCCCAGACACCCTCTACTTCACAGGCTGATCTTGGACCGCGTGATGCAGAATCCATGAAAATGAAAATCCCAAGCCATCAGCAGCTCAGGCTATGGAGAAAGCATTAGCATGAAATACTGAGAAGGTTGCGAGACATTAAGAGTGGTCAGCATAGCAAAACAAAAACTAGTCCCTTATCTCCACTGAGATGCCTAAGACTGGCCCTCTGTGTTAACATGCAATTTAACCTGATGCTAAAGTTCCAGTAGTAAATTTCTGCTCACCATAAAAACTCCGGCATTTGGCTACTATAACGGCTCCCCTGGGACTAAGACCTGGAATGATGCCTGATAAATTATGGGCAATTCGTCTGCTGCTGGAAATGTTTCCTCAAGATAATTTTCAGTGACCTTCAGATCAACTGCAGACAATCTCTGTATTTGTCTTTATTAAATTTCCCTGGGGAATATGAATATCTATTGTATTAAAATGATGGATAGCAGTAATTTCCTATTAATTACCTTTGGAAAAACTGTACAGTGAGACGGCAGTGTTTCAGGAGAATAATTTGCCTGGTAATTTCAGTGTAAACACAGAGCCTGAATAGCTTCCTTTGAATGGCTGGGTAACTGTGTCTTTGGCAATTGTCCTAGAATTATAATAAGGAGGGAAGACAATGAAGTCATCCATTCATCTAGAGCAAGGGAAACATGTCAGTTTATGTGCTCGTCGTGAACCAAATCCAAACAGGCTCCAGTTACAGTCTGGACACCATCCTGTACTGTGTTTCTAAACACATGGATGCAGATGTGCATTGGCAACATAATCTTTTATCATAAATACATGAACAAGCACAAGATATACAGCATGGCAGAGATTACGGAATTTTCAGTCAGGCTAGGTCTTTCTAAAAAAAAATAAAAATAGAATATGAGTTCCCTTGATAAAAAAGGGAATTTTTTAGCTACAATTAATATTTAATGCTTTCTGTGAGATATTGTACAGACCCCTAATTACCCCCAATAATGATCTCAGCGATACTGTCACGTTTTGTCATCTCGTACAGGAAATACAGTGAAGCCGAGTAGTTTCTCACTAATCTGATCCCAGAACAGCTACATTCACATATTACTGCCAGTTCATACTACACACACTCGGTACTGGCCGCATGGGTAAAACAATGTCATTTTGGCGTAATCACATACGGATGTGGCCAAACACGGAAGCCACTGGCTGCAGGCCAAAATTTCTGTCCCCGTTGCCAAGTGTACGGCCACTTTTCATACACTATGATCAGCGCTGTCTACATACAGATCGTGTTATACAATTGCATATGTGTGTATCATGCAACTTTAGGAGAACCAGTTGGAGAAGTATAAACACAGCCGTGTCCGTTATATTTGGCCACAAAGGTGCACTACCGTGTATGGAGATGTACAGTATGTCCTGACTTTCAGGAGCTGGCTGTCAGTGACACTTCTCACCAGCATGTGGTGCTCTCTCTGCTGAAGGGTCTTGAATCCTGGCCCCGACCCTGGCAGGGAGTGTGACCTTGTCTATCTCCAAGCTGTATCTTCTCGTCAGCAATGAGAAAGTAGGACTACAAGTCAGTAATTTTACGTTCAGTGACGCGGCTGTTAGCCAATGTTAAAGGTAGCCTTTTTTTCGAAGCCGAGTTTGCGCTTTTTATTTTATTCGGCAAGGAAGATCATCTGAGACCTGCTTCACAAACGCACAGAAACAGACGCACACACACATACACACACAAACATATAGTGTTGTATCTTTCTAACATTAAGGGGACGTTGCATTCACTTCTATTGGCCTAACCCTAATTCTAACTAAGACAGCCCTAACCTTAACTCAGCTCTAATCTTAACAGTAAACATGTCCACACACACACACACACACACACACACACACACACACACACACACACATACACACGCATTGAATTATAAGGCATCATTTGTTCTCTTCACCCAATGGTAAAGCTTCACAAAAGGACAAATACAGAAAATTATGTTCTGTTTTAAATTAAATCCATTGATTTTTAAAGAATAAAAAGTTATCTTAATAAAAGTTGAGATTTTAGCTTGTCCTCATTAGTTTAAAATGTTTTTGAGGAGACATGTTCAAAATTAAGAAAATGAACAAACATTAATACTGGCCTGACATTCACTGACTGCAAAAAAGTGTGAGTCAGCTGAAATCTATTTAATCCTATTTTCCTGCCCTAACTGGGCAAATTACAAATTAATTTTTGAAAATGTTTATGCTTTTGAATATGTTTATACTATATTATCTTTCCATCAGAACACAATATTGAAATACAGCATTTCCTAAGTAGTAAAGCATTGTAAAATATATCATGAATATGAAATTCAATCAAAGTGTCAGAATTACAGAAGTAAGTACCTGGCTGTGCAGTAAATAATGAGCAGAATATACAGGCAATGAGTCAGAGTCCCAGGCCACCACCAGAGAGGATTGCCTACTCTTCTCCAAGCCAAAGACAGGATTTATATTGTTTTACTCTTTAGCCAGCATTTCTTTAAAATTGCAAATTGCAACTCAATTTGATAGCTGGATATCTTGCTGGAAAAACACAGAAACAGCAATAAAATACTACATGCACTCACTGTCCTTGATTATACCACCTACAGCCTCCAACTACAGTATATATTCTTATATATCTATCTTTCCAGCCTCGTTTCAGTACAGAGTAGCATGCTTTATTAAATGTAATCGTTTAAGTAATATCTTAATTATATGCAATTTATTGAATTAGCTAAACACATTTCAGTATTTTAAAAATACCCCTGAATGTAATTGACCTGTAGCACATATGTAAGCAGCTCCTTACAGGGAAAGGTTCCCACTAAATTGGACCCATTGCTCCTCATGTAATCAATTATTTATTTATGAAAATCCTACTCCTGTCATTCTTCCCCTCTAAGCGAAAAGGGGGTCCTTTATCGCATTGGGAGTACGACATTAATAAAACATTATTTCTTTGAATGTATTCATTTTTATTCACTTTTTTCCCCACCAAAGTTTGAACACTCTTGCTCATTTTCGGAATATAGTTAAAAATTAGGGGGTACCCAGAAGGACAAGATGAATTACATTTAACTTGTAGAGGCCATGAAGCAGATGAGCTGCCCTTCAAATGGCCAACGGATGTTTTAAAGTGAAAATGCTGAAGAACAACTCAGTGTAACTGTTTCACTGCAGTAGGTATTGCTATTTTTACATTTGCACAGTGGGACACGTTTTGACAACTGGGTGTTTTGTAGCATATTTTTGCATAAAATATTTGCACATTGTTTAAATGTCAGTGCTTGTGCCTACATGTTGGTTCATTGTGCAAGAAGTCCAAAGCCATCAGGATTTAAAGACAAAAACAAAAGTATCAGGTTTGCTGTGCTGAACTAGTGGTGTAATAACATGCCACTGTCCTCTGTGGTGCTTCTCAGAAACATAAATGAATTTGATTCTTAGTACCGAGGACACAAACTTACTTCTTACTTTCACTGGTTTAGCCTAATGTTTACTTAAAAAAGCAGTACATTCATTAAGATCCTACAGCCTAGCTCAATAACTGAAACACTTATTCAAGTGGTACAAACAGAGAATTACATATACATGCCTCAACTGATATTACATATTAGTACAGCCTTTCTACGTATATTTAACTGGACAATAATCAGCAATCATGAATATTTGCAATTATAAATGTTAGTATGTGTACTTACTACGGTGTGGTCACATTGACTGTCAAATGTTGCCATAACAGTAGTAAAATGTTCTTTCCCTGTAATTCCTGCTCATGTACTGTCCATTGTGGATGTGTTTATACATAGGTGATGAGCAACATGATGAATGCAGTGCACAATAGGGGATTCATACAGCAGAGAAGCACATAAGAGTGATGATTCTGTGGGTGGAAGCAGATGCTGGACGTCACACTGTCTGTGTTCAGGGACCCATACTGCCCATATTAGCATTGCATGCTTAAACCCTCCAATCACCACTTTTTGCCTAACTCCACAGCCAAGGCCCCAAGAGGGAACCCCTACTGTCCATACCAACACTGTGTACTTGAACCCCCCACTACTCAGGCCCCCAAAGGGGGCCGCTAACAGACAACCTGGGGGGGTAAAGCTCCCCCTTTTGCCTTTTTTCCCCTTTCTTCAGTTCTGTGCAACCTAGCTGAATAATAATAATAGTAGTAATAATAATAATAATGCTTGCATTTAGGCTGGCCACAATGTTCTTGCCGATATTTATCAACAACCAATCAACAGAGGGGCACAGGTGCTGCCTACTGCATGTGGAGTGGTGGCATGTTACCATGGCTGTCCTCTGTTGCTTCAGCATTAGAGGTGTTTTATGACCAAAAGGATGCATGAAGCCAAGCATTGCAAAGCTATTTTATGCTTGTGTACACCATACTCAGGGACATACAAATATAGTGAGAACATTTGAAAAACAAAATTAAGGCCAGTACAGGCACAAGTCAAAGCCTGAAACAATGCAAATTTAAAAAATGTGAATTTATGATAGGTAAATCCATAGTGTGTGTCTAAACTGATTTTACATTGTCATGACGATTAGTCTCCAGCCTGGTGCCCACAGATGTCACGGTTAATGATGCCCAGCTGGTCGTAATGAGACTGAATTCACATTTGGAGTAAATAAGACCAGCTGGGAGAACTTCAGTGAAAAGCTGACTAGGAGTGCTGGAAGATTTATAATTTTGTATTGTTTTATTAATATGTCATTGTAGAAAGGATTTTTCCTGTCAATATATTCACGAACATATTACATAACAGATTATTATCATTATCATGTCCCATCCAAAGTTGATATTTAAAAGGGAAACTACTGAATACTGTCAAGAAACAACTAAACCATAGTTTTTATCACACAACAATTTTTGATTGAAATATGAATGAATATACATTTTTTCATTTCACTCAGTGAAGAGCATTTAAAATTGGTCCATAATCCTTCAGGTTTGTCCAGTAATGGAATGAAGCATGTCAACACACTGCATCCTTTAGCAAACAGCTGACCTAATGATATAGACATACACAGACCTTGTGTACCATACAAGGGGTCTGTGAAGGTTTGACACCAGGGGGCCCCACAAACAGACAGAACTGTCCAGTGAATTGATTAGAAGGGAACTGTGAAGGTCTGATACCAGGGGGCCTCACAAGCAGACACAACCATCCAGTGGATGGACTAGAAGGGGACTGTGAAGGCCTGACACCAGGAGGCCCCACAAACAGATAACCATCCAGTGAATTGATTAGAAGGGAACTGTGAAGGTCTGACACCAGGAGGCTTCACAAGCAGACTCAACCGTCCAGTGGATGGACTAGAAGCAAACTGTGAAGGTCGGATATCAGGGGGCCCCACAAACAAACACAAAGATCTAGTAGATTAACTATAAGGGGACTGTGAAGGTTTGACACCAGGGGGCCCCACAAACAGACACAACCGTCCAGTGGATGAACTAGAAGGGACTGTGGCGGACAGACACCAGGGGGCCCCACAAATGGACACAACCGTTAAGTGGAAGAACTAGAAGGAGACTGTGAAGGCTTGACACTAGGGGGGCCCACAAAGGGGCACAACTGTCCAGTGGATGGACTAGAAGCAAACTGTGAAGGTTGGATATCAGGGGGCCCAACAAACAAACAAACACAAAGATCTAGTGGATGGACTATAAGGGGACTGTGAAGGCCTGACACCAGGGGGCCCCACAAATAGACACAACCATCCAGTGAATGGACTAGAAGCGAATTGTGAAGGTTGGACATCATAGGGCCCACAAACAAACACAAAGATTTAGAGGATGGACTATAAGGGGACCGTGAAGACCTGACACCAGGGGGCCCCACAAACAGACATAACTGTCCAGTGAATGGACTAGAAGGCTACTGTGAAGGTCAGACATCAGGCTGCCCCACAAACAGACACAAAGTTCCAGTTGATGGACTATAAGGGGATTGTGAAGGCCGGACACCAGGGGCCCCCTCAAACGGACAGTTGGACTACATGCTGGTTAGACATGTCATTGGAAAGATGTTTATTCTCAGAAAAATACCTTAATGTGAAAACTGCTTTTACATGCACTTCTGATTAAAATCTGCAACTTAGGACAAATAGAATTACCTGCCAAAATTAATTGAAATGTAAACCATTGTGAAAAATGAGTTTCATGACCTTTTTGGGCCATGTTGAAGAGACTGGTTTCTCTGAGTGGTGGACCTGAAAGTACGTCTGTTACTTGCATTAAGAACCACACATTTCTCTCTGGGTTCTGAAAGCTATTGTCATTTTTTACTGAAGCATTCTCCAGTGCCCGATTCTCACAAAGCCAATTGCAATTCAGCTGGGTGAAATGGCTGAGAATGTTCAACTCTGTTGCCATGACAGCACACATTTTCCTTTGTGCAGACTGTAATTGCCATAGTTTCCATGATGCAAAATCAAGAGAGATGATAGAAGACACATGGCCATAAAGCTATTGGAACAGGGTTGCCATGGTGACTGTGATAAGAATCCCAGAAACGAATGTTTTCTCTGGCACTTTCTATTTTGCATGGTTATACGATTCAATTCAGGTGTTAGTGGTATAGCTTCAATCTTTTATCAGCTAGCAGAAACACTTATGGGATATTCCTAAGAATAAAATATGCAAATTTGGGGAATAGTCTGTTGATTTAGTATATGCCTATAACATGAATGAATGTGAAAAACTCGCCCACTGTTTCTCAACCCCATTTTCTGTTTATTAGGTCGAAGTGAAGTACAGTAGAATATCAGCACAATGGGCCTTTCAGAGAAAAGGAGAAATGAGGTTTTGTTCAAATGAAATGTCAGTGTTAGTAACAGAGAGTCGATCTCAGCCAGTGTAAGGAAGGGTGTATACGAGCTGAAAGTAAAATGGCATTTGTGGGCTGATCCTGAGTAATGTCAGGAAGGTTTACACCTTAAGAGTAAGGAATACGACTGATAAGCCTTGGGTAATGTTGCAAACATTACATAAATCTTTGAAAATTTTTCATTCTGGCAAATGTTAATACAATCTTTTGTAAATGTTAGCCAGTGTATGCAAAAAAGCTTTTTTGTAAATATAGGTAAGTCTCAGTAAACTTTAATAAGTGATAAAAAATATTAGAAAGAGTCCGTAAAGGCTAACTATTAGCAAATATTAATAATGGGTAGCAAAGCGACCAAAGGTTAGTGTGCACTACGATGACCAGCTCTGCACTGGCAGATTAGAGTCACAGACTTGCTAGTAACACTGAAATGATGTGCACTCCGTCCGTCCGTCCATCCATCCATCTGCTTTTTCTGGCTCTGGTCATAGAGCAGATCTAGAAGCATACTAATAATAATAATAATTATTATTATTATTAATACATTATATATACATAATGTATAATAAAATCTGTTATTATTAGTCGTAGTAGTCGTAGAGTAGTAGCTTGTGCCCATATGAACAGTGAGAAGGCTATTTCCTAGAGGACAGCAAGTTTAAAATGAGCTACATGAAGTGTAGGGTGAAAACCCCAGCTGTTTGTAACACTTTTTAACACACCAGCCCACTGAGTTACTCTCCACCTTATACGCTGCTTGGCCAAAAAACAGTTACTGTTTCAATTTAAATAAGCAAATACTAGGCTCAGCAACGCTATGCAGCAATAAAATGAAATCAGCTGAGTACCTGAATCTACTGAATGACCAGGTTATCCCATCAATGGAGTCTTTCTTCCCTGACAGCATGGGTGTATTTCCAGGACAAAAATGCCAAGACTCTTCGGGCTCAGATTGTGAAAGAGTGGTTCAGGGAGCATGAAGAATCATTTTCACACATGAACTGGCCATCACAGAGTCCTGACCTTAACCCCATTGAATGTCTTTGGGGTGTGGTAGAGAAGACTTTATGGAGTGATTCAACCCTCCTGTTATTAATACAAGATTTGATGAAAAATGAATGCAAATCTAGGATGAAAAAAACATTGAGACATTGCATAAACTCATCCAAACAATGCCGTGATGCTCCTTAATCAAAGCTAAAGATGGTCAAATAAAATATTGAAGTATGCAGCTTTCTTTTTTGGCCAGGCAGTGTACATTCACAGTCAATGACAATAAGCATGGGGTAGCACAGCACATCATACATGGTATGAGACTAACAGTTTTTTTGCTTGGGCAGTGTATATCTGCAAAAGAAAAGAAATGGTAAACGGCATTATATCACAGAATTACGCTCACAACAGAAACATTGGCTGGAAAAGTGGTGCAGATGTGTGTCCGTAGCATGTAAACCGACTGGATCACATTTCAGAACCTATATGCGGGATTAGATGAAACTACATGACTGTTTACTCTGGGCTCTGGATTCTCATTTTGTTGAGGGATGACAGAGCCGGAGTGCCCTCCTCTAGGGTACAACGGCTGTTCCTTTCTTCAGGATTTGAACCAGCAGCCTTTCAATCACGAGTCAAATTTCTTGTACAATAAGCCATCTGCTGCCCAAAAACGTTGATTATGTATCAGCACAATAAATATCCACAGTAATGGAAGAGTGAATAGGAAACATGGGAGTTATTTCAATGAGATTCAAAAGTGGCGTCCTGTCATGGCTGATTGTCGTGCTTTGGCTTGATGGGTGGCACTAGTTCAGCCGACAGACTCGTCAATCTTTCCAAATGTGTATTCTCAAGCTGACACTTCTTTATTGCATGAATTAAACGAGCCCACCAGTGCCACCTGTGTTGAGTCACGGGTCCCCAGTGCCAGGCACAAAGCTTTTATGTCAACATATTAGCCTAAGATCCCTCACGATTACAGGGATATTGGACATCTTGTGTTTCGGTGATAATAAACTTTAATAAATCTCTGCGCTGTCTGAGCCGTGGTGGTGGCTGTGAATTTTGATGGTTCGATTGCTGATGCCAAGTAGCGTGATATTAGGCCAGCAAAGAGAGAGTCATCAAAGAACCAGGAAGCCCCAGCAAAACAACACCACCCAAGTTTTCCCTAAACACGGGGGGATGCCAACTACAAGCATGTCCCATAATTTAGTTACTTCACATTTGACAGCCACAGTGTCAAACTAGTAGTACAAGTAACACAACCCAGTAATTCTGCACCAGGCCAGGCTGCTGAAGTAGTCCCTTCACACTTAATGTGTAGTACTGTAGTACAGTAAGCCTTCAAGAAACATGGGCGTTTAGCTGCATAAAGAAAAGGCTCCAATGTGGGGAGAGGACTACCTCTGATATGAAATATGTGCATGCCTCAGCTGAAAGCCTCGACATGAACCAAAAGCCTCAACATCAACTGAAAGCCTCAACTTCAGCCTAAACCCTCAACGTCAACCAAAAGCTACAATGTCAACTGAAAGCCTCGACATCAACCGAAAGTATCAACATCAACTGAAAGCCTCAACATCAACCGAAAGTATCAACATCAACTGAAAGCCTCGACATCAACCGAAAGTATCAACATCAACTGAAAACCTCAGCATGAGCTGAAACTTCAACATTAGAAGACATTGTTCATCATACCTTTCATGGTCTCCCCGTGAGACCCAGCCTTCCATATGTTTTAGCTGAAGTACCATTCTCATGGATATGTGTGTTCAGTAAATACTCATGGATCTGTCCTGCCAGGATATCTGTTATATTACTCGTTTAATAGTCCCATCTGCAAAGATGTACCCTGGAGAGCTGTGTACCTGTACACTCCCCTGATTCACACCCCTGTAATCACTGGCGTCTTTTTCAATAGCAAGTAACCTTTCAATGTAGAGAAGAGCTAAAGCTAAAGGTGAAGGCCTGAAAAGCTCACGGCTAGCAAAGAAAGGCCCCAGATAGGCCATAGAAGCCACTTTGGAGCAGCTAGCCAGGACACCCTGACTGATCAGCTCCTTCCTCTGTACGACAATAACACTTAGCTAACACCATCAGCAGGCTTTTAAATGACACTTTCAAATCAGCATAGAAACTGAAGGCGGCATGAGGACATGTGTCAGGGTCAGATATTGTGTTCTATGGGCAAGAAAAAACAAAACACATGGTTTTATAGTTTGAGTCACGGTGGAGGGCTTGGCAGAGCGAATCAACACGAAGAGCCGTGGTCAGGTGACATTCAGTCCTCCTCCCCCTACACACATCTAAGGGTGTTTGAACGATGACAAACAATCAGTGCATTGATGGCTGATCTTTATGTGTTTTTCTTTGGCATCTCAAAGTATCATGGTGACCAAGAAATGTCAGCACAACAAAGCCCTCCTTGTCCTGTGTTTTTTCTCTCCTTTTGGCAGAACAAGCACATTGATAAAAATGTCATGAATTCCAGAGAAAATGAAGTCATGGAGGTCTGCCAGAAAAACTGAAGGAGTCTTTTAAAAACTGAAACAGAAAGGAAAGAGAGAGAGAGAGAAATAAACAGAGAGATAGAGAGAGAAATAAGAGCCCTGAGAGATGTGGCTGAAAAAAGCTGAAAAAAAGCTTAACCAAGGTGAGGCAAGCCATTTTATCATTTTGATGTTGTTTGCAGTCAGAATATGAGCCACTTGTCACTGGAAAATACGTCTGTAGACCTGGAAAGTATGCATGCTCTATGGTGGACACCAAAAGGGTCAAAACAGCCATTTCTGCATGGCAGCAGTAGTCAGCCTTTCAATCTCCTAAATCTCTCTCTCCTTTCATTATATGCTCTTTTCTGTCATTTTGTTAGATTACTTTTACTGACTACTGCTCATACACATTCTCTTTCCCCCATGCCCCGCTCTTTGGGGTGCTTCTTTGGGAGGTACGAATTTGAAAGATCCCTGTATCGTCTGCTGGCCTACCACGCCCTCCCTCCACTTCAGCTGTCCACACTGACCAGCTTGCTGCTTTCTGAGCCACCGAACCTGTTCTGATCACTGGACTGCATCCTCCAATACCCTGTTCTCTTTCTGACTGTTACAACATTGTTGTTCTTAGAAGATGGGCTTCTCCCTTGAGTCTGGTTTATCCCAAGATTTCTTCCTTCTGAGGGAGTTTTTCCTTGCCACTGTTGCCATTGGCTTACTCTCTGAGGACCCTGGGCCCAGGACTATGTAAAGTGCTTTGTGACAGTGCTTCTTGTTAGAGCTGCTATATAAATAGAAATTGAATTGAATTACTGTTCCACTGTTCTATTACCCCGTTTCACTGTTTTGTTCAATTACATCACTATTCCATTGTTCCATCATCCCACTGTTCCACAATTCCATTTTTTTCCATTTGATTGCATCACTGTTATACTGTTCTATAACTCTGCTGTTCTAGTTTTTGATCACATCGCTGGTCCACTGTTCTATCACTTTGCTGTTCTAGTGTTTGATCACATCACTGCTCTACTGTTCTATCACTCCCCTGTTCTAGTGTTTGATCATATTAGTGCTCCACTGTTCTTCCACCCATCTTGTTCTACTCTTACTCACACTATTCCACTGTTCACTCTACTGTACTGTTCTAGCGTTCAATCACATCACTACTTAACTGTTCTTTCACCCCACTGTTCCACTGTTTGAGTGCAGTCATAGAAGTAAAACTAAATCACCCATAGGGATCTTCATCTCCTCTTATTTCCAGGTGATAAAAAGTATTTTGTGTTATATTATAAAAATGAAAGAATATACAATATATCTCACCTTGCCCAAAGGATTCATCACAGAAACAGGTCAAGGTAAGTAACATCCAGAAAGCTATTCAATTAATTGTTTGCTAAGCTAAATTAACAGATCTATATGGAGAAAAAGTTAGCATGTGTGTTTGCCCCTGGGCTGATGGTAAAGTGTTTTTAATGGGTACAGTAGATGTTTTCTAACTGCAGATGTTGTTACTTGTCAAATTAGCTTATCCTGTGACTTGCATGATTTTCTTAATTTAGATCATACAATTTGAAAGTTGAAAGCTTTCATTAAATGTCAATTGTATTGGCGTGTTACTGCAGTCCACAGCTTGAAATGCCAATTGATATGCAAAAGGTTAATGAAAATAGCATTCTCTTTGTGCACTGAAATCACAGCACACAAAATGTAGGACATGCATTGTTCTTCAAGCAAATGTCAGCCTTGCTCCAAATGTTAATCATTTCAGACACTTCCAATGGTGTATCTCTGCTTGCATTAGTGTCGTATTTGGCAAGTCTTTGCTACTATTGAATTACGTGGTACAGCATGTACAGCCGAAATCACTGACTAATAGATGAGTCCTTTCTTCTGTAAAAGGTGTAGTCAGCATAAACATGCATATTATACAGATTTGGACATCAACACTTTTGCTCAAACTACCATTATTGTTATTATTATTATTATATATTGTTACTGGCAGTGCTGCAGCTGTTGCACTATGGCCCCTTATCTCCACACATGTGGACTCAGCACGGTCTTCTCATGTTTGTTTGGGGTTCTCCTTGATACTACGATTTCCTCCCACAGTCGAAAGACATGCAGTTAGATTAAGTTCAGTTGCTAAATGGCCCATAGTGATGAGTGTGTGAGAGTGTGTGTCTTGTAATGGACTGGCATGCCATCCAGGGTGTACCCCTGCATTACTCTTTAATGTAATTTCAATACAACAGGAAAAATGATCTACTCAACAGCATGGAGAATGCAAAAAAATAAAAAGTTTATGTGACTGCACTGCATAATGATCAGAGCCACAGTTTGAGCTGTACACGATACACAACACACAGTTGAGTGTCTGTTCTACACAACCTAACTGCCTCATTCTATGAATGATCCTCATCTCCAGATGTTCTCACTTTCCAGCAGAGGTGTTAATTTAACAGCATTAACATCCACAAGCGCAGCATAGACCAAAACACACTCACACACACGCGCTACTAATCAAATACAGTATACTTTTGAGGCCATTCAGAGATACATTATGTAGCCTACCTTAGCCATTTACTTTTGTTTCCATGTTTGGATGTCTTGGCCATTTCCATCACACATCATGTCTGTTTCATGGTGTAACTCACTCAGTCCTCCCCGAAAGGTGGAGGACCCTTTTCTCACCAAGAAGACAGCGAATTCCTTGAGCCCAGGATGGGAAAAGAAACTCCTTGGTGCACCAGGGCGGTAAATCCAGGGACCCTTTTGGGGCATTGCACCCATTTGTGGGCATAGCATGAGAGACATGATATTTATGAATTTTGGCCAAAAGGCTGCAGGTGGGGAATCTCAGAAGGGAAATTTCTGCTGCATCCTTGAGAATGTACCCAGCTGAAAATATGAACCTCTGCACATGGGTGAAATTCAGTGTATGTATGAAAGTTTGGCATGAAGGTATCCATACCTGAAAGAAGTATGCTACTGTACTAATTGGCACCTGGATTCCACCCTCTCCATCACCGCACCAGTGCCTCCAGAGAAACTCATGAGAAAGCCTTCACACTGTAGAATGCTGTTCTGCATAATTCTTCTTCACGTTTATTACCGTTTTATTTCTAAGTCCTGGGATAGCTTATGAATGTTGCGTGGGTCATTCTTGAGATGTGGTTCCTTTCAAACCTCACAATGAACTTGGTCCCAAGTGAGCCAAGGGATGTTGCCATCCAGCTTGGTACGTGCGTGTTGTTTGGTACCCCATGTTCCATTTAAGAGGGAGGATGAATTGAATTTGCCTAGAAATGTGTAAGCAACCCCTTTAAAAGGTGTGGGACAGTTCACATATTTAAATGATACTTTTAAAATGTCTACTTATAGAATGGAGTATAGAATAAGAAGGTGGATAAACAATATCAAGATGGACTTACCAAGGTGAAAATGTGAAAGCTTCATTAGCCATAACTTTGTGAGTTAGAAAAATTGCTAACAATTAAAGAGAATTTCAATGGGTTTATGAGATACTGTTTTTCACCAAAAACATACTGTATATAATAACTAGCATATCTTAATTGTGAAACGTATGAAAAACAGGCTGATGTCAGCGGACATTTGTACTTATGTGTTACCAGTGAAAAGATGATGTTGCTCTTTGTCTGATGTCACTGTGGGGGGAAGGTCTTTCTTAACAAAGAATTTACTACAAACAAACATAGTGTGAAAGTAACATTTATTATTATGATTATGATGCTCCTTTCCATGAATCACCAACTTACCGTGGTGGAGGGGTTTGAGTGTCTCGGTAATCCTAGGACGCCTCCCAGGGGAAGTGTTTCAGTCATGTCTGACCGGAAGGGGACTTCGGGGCAGACCCAGGACACATTGGAGAGATTATATGTCTCACCTGGTTGGGAATACTCGGTATCCCCCTGGAGGAGCTGGAGGAGGTGCATGGAGAGAGGAAGGTCCGGACATCTCTGCTAAGACTGCAGCCCCCATGACCTGGACCTGGATAAAGCTGTGGAAAATGGATGGATGAATGGATGGATGAAGGAATGGATAGATGGATGAATTATGATGCATATTATTGTGATTATTATTATTATCCATATTATTATTGCTGTTGACATCCCACAGATTCTTAACTGTCTCATTATTCTTATCAGCAGTTCTTAATATTATGCCATTTTGATAGGTTAAACACTACTGTATTTTATTTTGATAATCCTGAGAGGCAAAACTGTATTTTGGACAGTGTGTGTATGAGGTGAAAATGGATTTCATTCAGCAGCATGGAAGCCAGGTGATTGTGAGAACTCAATAATGAAACACAAAAGCTCAGTTGTTCAGATGATGCAAGGAACCAAAAATGCAGGGACATACAAGCCGGGGATGGTTAAAACTGAACACTGTGCAGCAGCTACAGAGACAAAAGAGGACAGGTCTCTGCAGACAGAACAAACCCTGATCAGCACTCTCCTGCCTGTGCTGCCTTTGTCCTCAGTCGGCGAAACCAGCAAAAGCCTGGTTCACTGGTGCATGGGCAGGAGCACCAACCGGTCCAAGCTGAGAAGGTCGTCGATGCTCACCACACAAAAAAACGTCTAAACTAACTTTCTGCTCCCATCACAGCCGTTTGAATTCCATTTCATGTGCTAATGAGGAGCAGATAACATTTAGTGTTATGAAATGTTCTTAATGAGGGCTTTTATTTCCAGAACAAGGTTTCATAATTACTCAGGGTAATTAACAAAGGGCTGCCCGTGTGTGCTTACATCACTGAGGATGAAGCTGTAGTTTCACTCAGCCCATTTGTTACTCACTTTATCAATTAACTATTTAGAGGATGCTTTGTTTTGTTTTTACTTAATTGCTTACCAAGCACTTCTATTTATTGAACATTTATAAATCTTGTATAAATCTTATGATTGAAGTCATATGGCATGAAAATTTTAGCAGCATTTACAAATCTTGGTTGATGTGACAGTGGTGTCCCGCAACAAATTTGACTCTCTAATTGCTGACTTCAATCTATTTTTTTTTTTTTCCTACAGCTTCAGGTTCTTCTGGACCATGTGGCATTGCTGCCTAAAGGTGACCGCGTGTTTTAACTGTCCTCAAAATGTCACTTGAATTGTTTTCCACATTTACATGCTGCTTGTAAGAATGAGCTGACTTGAACTTGCATATGCGAGAGTATGAGTTCAGGTTACCTAACGTAAACTACCTTTTCTGTTGTCTCTGCTTTTATCGTTGAATGAGAGACAGGTGTCACTTAAATGAACAAAGCGTACCAGGCTGTATATATGCTGAGGTAACTGGTGTCATGACCAGAGAGCATTTGAAATGTTGCAATACATCACATGGTTGATGCAGACTGAATTCATACTGTAGGTCAGTGGAATCCACACAGCTGCCTCATGTGTACAGAAGGACTTATTCATAATGATCCAGCACTCCAGGAACACCAACAAGCCTGTTTAGCTGCGGTTGGGCTGTTGGCGAAGGAGAAGCACATATATTTTTAATAGTACTGTCTGTGTTTGCAAGGGAATTTGGCCACTTGAACAAATGAGAGTTAAAAGGGTTCCATACAGCAGTAGACTGGATCCTGAAAATCCAGTGAGCAATTTTGTGCAGTTGTAGCTGTCATTTTTAATGCACTAATTCAGTACCATTTCTATATCTTGGACACTGTAAATGAGCTTGCCATCTGCTAGTGAATATAGTCAAGTTAGCCTCAGACCTCGGGTGGCATAGATTTGATGCCACCACTTGACCCATACATATCTGCAATTACACTTCTGTCCTCTAGGGGGTATTCTCACCAGGTAAGGACAGAGGTCCCTAATGGTTTGATGCTTAATTACTGAGTGTTTAACTGCATAAAAACCTGCAACAAAAATGGTTTCCAGAAATATCAAAAACATTTTTACTTTCTATTTTAATTGCTTACGTCTTTAGTCAAGACAACAAGAAATAAGAGGACTGCTCGGTAATCACAAAAGGTAGTCTAATTCACAGATGTCAAATTACTGCAAAATAAATCTACAAAATAAGATTATAAAAATCCCAGTTACGTCGTCTTCGTTGAAAGGGGTGTGCACCAGTGATCCACAAACGTGTCTCTCAGTTTCATTCGTTCGTAGCATGTGCATATCATGCAGCAATAATCCACAGTAAAGGGGCATTGTACACTGAGAAAATGCAATTACTGCTTTAATTTGTCAACTTCGCAAAGGCATTGATAATTTGAACAATCACTATAAAGCATGTCCGAATGCACGGTAGCGCCCCCTATGTTGCACTCGACTGCATGTCTGGTTGTAGCTGGTGTTCTGTCGTGCAAGTCTTTGTGTGGATTATGTGAGCTCGCAGTGCATGGACCACCGCAGCAGAAGTGCTTTGCGCTGCGTCTGGTTTTGCGCCCTTTGAAAAGATACCACTTTCACACGGCAAACTTTCTTTTATAATGACAGCGCGAACATTTTTGCATCATTTATAAACTCTTTTAAAGCCTTAAGTGTAGTTCTTGAGCTGGAAGTTTTTAGGAAACCGCAAAAGGATGTTATACTAATAGCTCTTCCTGAAGAGCATTTTCAGCACTAGTTTTAACTCTCGCATCGAGTTCTCTATCTTCCCTCCCTACTCGTAGTTTCTCCGAAATCGGGAGTGCGAGAAAACAGTGGGTGATTGATGTTTCATCTGAAATGGACGTGAGATTTTACCCACTTACACACCAGCCTCCATCAGCAACAGATTCGTCCTGCGTGGGACTCTCGCTAGGATCGGACTCTTTCCATTGCAATAAGGTGATTCCGATTTTCGTTGCTTTGCACCATTTACCTCTGTTAACAAGTTAATGAGTCGTTTTCGCGGTATTGCTCATATATATTTAATGCACTGTCAGCGTGAACGTGTTCAAACTGTTCTGTCAGGCGGGTTGTCTATAAATTTCTCTCTGCTAGTTTCCAAACGTTAACAGTCGGTAAACATTAGATGATCCAAGCTTTCACACAAGTTACATTGTGTGCAGTAAGTTTGAGAGTGCAGTTAAACGATTACTTCAATGAATGGGCACTAGAGAAGTGTGTCTGAATACTGATCTCTCTAATGGACTATGGATAGGATAGGATAGGATAGGTATTACTTTAGAATGGCTTCTTCAAACATGGGCATACTCCGATTGCATTAAATTGTTTTAGCTCTTAATGCTAGAAGTTTTCTGGAAGTCAAGCGGGTAAAGTAATATTTCACTTGGCAGGTCCCCGCGTTTGTATGTTTTTACTAGTACTTGAAGTTTTCGAGAAGAATTTGAGATTTTAGTCTTGTTTTTTTTCCCCATCGAAGTCAGTCACATACATTTATGCTCGTATTCTGAGTTAGGGGCACTCACATTATTACTTACAATGCCATGTTTGTACCAGTTATATTATTCTGGTAAAATAAAAGCGTTCTTTTCCTTAAACGATGTTGCTGATAAAAAGATTTGATGTTTCTGTTTGAGTTGTCATGTTGACCATAACCGCTTTCGGAAAACTACATTCTTTCTGATGTCCTTCCAATATTTTTGTCCGCATCAAAATCCCGAGTTTAAATGCATTTAAAAGGACTAAAACGCAGTGACTTCTAATGGAAGTGATAGGTAGTTCAGATAGTCACCGGTAATTCAGGCCCTTCGGGAAATGTGCAGGTTATTTCTGGGTGCACGTGGATAACAGTGCAATATTTGCCTTGTAAGATGAATGGCGCTCTCCTATGGCTCGAGCGTGCGCGCGCGCGTGTGTGTGCGCTTGTTTGTTCATGTGCTGAACGAGGTGGGGGTGGGGAAACAGTCACCACCTAAAACTGATACACTGCACTGAAACAGACGTGATAAAATCCACCAGGAGATAACATTCAATTATAAAATCAATTAAATTAAGGCTACATCTCTTCAAAGTGGCATATAACGAACGGTGGCTCTTGTAGAATCTAAAAGGCAGTTCTGTTAGTGTTCCCAGTGTTATCGAAACTTTGGCCTTTTGGTTTTAATGAGCGAAGGCAACCCATTTATAATGAGGTAGAGTTTTTATTCCTCTTGTCTGGGGGGGGGGGGGGGGGGGGGGTGGGTAAGGACTGTGCTGGGTTAGCTGGGGGCGTAGGCTGTCAACGGGACATTCGGGGGTGGCTGAAAGCCTCTGGATGAAAGCACTGGGAAGGGGGGGGGGGGATTTGAAAGGAAGTTCAAGATAGAAAAAATAAGGGGGTGAGAGAGAGAGAGTGAGAGCTACAGTTTAAATATGCACTATTGTGGCAATAGTGACAGGCAACCGGTGAACAAACAAGACTGGGCTGCATGGTATGTGACTGGATAAAGGGTCAGGCGGCAGAGCCAGGCCGGCACAGTTAGCCGGCGAGTGAGCCACACCTGCTGTCTGTTTATATAAGACATTGCTGCCTTTTGACTTGCCGGCTTGGGGCCTGGCTGCTCACTCTGGCTGAAGTCTTCGCAGAGCAGTTCCCTCGGCTTCTGGTCTGTCAGTCTCAAGCTGTATGAGCTGCATGCTGTCTCCTGCCTCTCGCCCACGACTGGACCATACAGGCACAGCTGGATGCCCCCTTTTAATTACTTAATACTTCCTTTTGATTACAGATGTACTTAGCAGTTCAAAAATTTGGTATATGATTGTCATTTTTAAATGGCATTAGTAATTACAAAGGCAAAATGAGCCTATTAAGCCATTTTAATTGAGTGTCCCAGTGTTGACTAGACTTTATGGAAAAATCCATTCAAAGCATCCCCTGTTTCACTTTGGAGATGTGCTTTACTCGGAATTGTGATGCATTTCGGCCGTCAGAACACGTATGAAAAGACTGTGGTGGTGCCCTGACGTCTCTCGCGTCTGTCACAGGTGGTTCGGTTACACAGGATCTACTTTAGTCAGAAGTCTCTCTGGTTGCCCGGAGTTGGTTGGATTGGGAAATGGGGACACCGAGGTTATGCCGAAGGGAAGCTATTTGCACAGAACTGGCACCTGTGAAGGCTGAGGCACATGCTGCAGGTTTAGGGCCTGGGATGTCATTCAGCTGAAGCAAATCAGTATACAGGTAATGGTACACACTGGAAGCCATCCAGGGTCTTAGGATACACGATGGCCCAGTGGATCTTACACATTAGTCCAGAATAACATTTCAATTCAAAGACTGAGCATTTTAAGTTGTCACTTCGCCATATCTACTTGCCATTCCGGCAGTCTAAACACACCGGCCCTTTGGCTTTTGGTACAAACGGACACTTGGTCAGTAGAGTTATAATCAGCCTATTCCTGCACTACTTCTGCATGGAGTTGTTGTTTACAGTAATTCTGCCACTGAGGGGATTTTCCACAATGGCTAATATAAGAAATTTCTAACTATGATAAGGAAGCCCATCGTAAGTGGAAGAATAGCTGTGATTAAGAGGAAATTGTTAATTACTTCTTTATTACATAAAACTGAATATGCAACATTTTATTCAATTTACTTTTTGGCATGAAGGGTAATTTGTATGCCTAGACATGTTAAAATACATAAATCAGAATAATCAAATAATAAACACAAGGAAGTCTTTATGGAGAATGTGAAATATAGGCCTAAATGGTAGATTAACGAAAGCAGTGAAAATCAGGGATGAATTGCAGTGAGTACACTTTGGCACTTTTATGTAAAGTAGCCAGCTGAAATTGGGGTCTAGTGAATTTGTACCCTGTTGCCACACATCTGTGTTTTAAAGGGTATCCCCACCCTGATTTTACCATCCTTGCTATCATTGGATCTATGGTTTTCTGTTCGACCTTGCAGCAATGCAGAAGACTGATTTAGCATTTATACAAGTGTGCAAATCATCTGTTCCTGAAACCCTCCAAGACAGGAGTGCCGTACGCAGAGTGTCTGGTGCCCTGTGTTTATGAGTATATAGGACTTCTGTTCAGTATATTGCCGAGGTGTAATCTGCTGAATTGGTAGTTGGTTTTCTGCACTGTATTTACTAAGGTGTTTTCCAGCAGGTACGGAATGTAAACTGATATTTCCTTATTGCAAAGCAAAATGTTAAAGATGATGAGCCTTATGAGACAGTCTGCAGAAATAAATCTACAGACAGGTACAACAAGTAGTTTTTGACCTCTCTCACAAATCAACAAACAAAACAATTACACAACTGAAAGCTTTTCTTTATAATTGAATGTAGCTGGCGTGCGTGCATCCTCACTATCAGTACCCAGGCTCATCCAGCAGCATGTTAGTGGTCTGTTCTTTTCAAACGGAGTACCCCTCCGTCTCTCACCGGCACCTGGCGGCCTTTCTGTGCCTCCACCTGCTCCTCATGTGACCCGTGGGCCCCATTGTGTGGTGCTGATGGCGTGATGTCAAAAGGAGATCCCCTTTCGGCCCCACCCAGCAGGTGGGCCCCACACCCTTTGTGGAGAAACACAGTGACTTGTGACATGGATAGAGAAGATATTCAGGGTGGTCACCTTCAGTAAAGGTCAAAGCAGGCCTGCCTGACCTGGAAGTCGATGAATGTAGGACGAGCCACTAGCTCATGGAAGAAATGTTGAGGTGCTGTCCTAATAGATGTACTGGTGTTATTACGATGATCTGTCTACACCAGGTCTACTTTAAAAGGAGTTCAAGCTAACGATATATGGTAGCATCCTGTAGTTTGTTTGGGTACAGGATGTATACTATAAACATGAGTACACCCAAAGAAACCTCATCTGAACACAAGAGTTCTCAGATTTTTCTTCTTTTCTTCAACTGTCATCTCTAACTTGCTTTTAGTCTGAAGACGGAGTCTTGGGGCAGCTCAGTGTGGAGTCGACTTCCGGCTAAAAATAACCTTCCATACTGTAATTGCGTGGTTCATTTTCCTTTGCCCCAGTTCAGCAACATTAACACAAAGATGCTTCCTGCCACCAAGAGATTATGCATCTTTGAGAATGTAAGCGATGTATGCATTCTGGGAAGTACGTGTACATTCATGGACGTGTTCAAAATGGTTTATTTTTGAATGCAAATGCCTTAAGTGAAGAATATGGAGTTTTAAACAAACCGAGAATGTAGGCCTAAATCTGATACCAGAAGAAGGACACCTAGTGCTTTAAATGTATATTTTCAGGCACCTGATATAAAGGTGAATGTATATAAGATCATGATCCTGTATTCTGTGCCTGATTTCCTGTTGTCTGTTAGTAGAGTGTAGGGGTGATGAAAAGTCGTTGGAAGAGCTCTGCTGTAGGAGATGAAATGCTGGTGATCATCTAGAGCCTGCTTTCACTGAGTTAGAGGAAAGACCGTGTGACAGTGATTCTGTTAGGGAGACCACGATATGTTAGTGCTTATATAGGAAAGACCATGTGACAGTGCTTATGTAGGAGAGACCACATGTCCGTGATTCTGTTAGAGAGACTAGATGTTATTGCTTATGTAAGAGACCCTGTCTCAATGATTCTGTCCGTTCTTGTGTAAGAGAGGGGATATTCCTGCACGCGTTAAAGAGTCTTGGCTTTTATTCCTGATTTAGAGATAGTGGAGAAGAGCATTTTGGTACCAGTTCTCAGGTCAAAGAGAATGGACTTTGCTGCTTTGGGTGTCAGTGACTGCTTTAGAATGGCTGTATCAAGATTCTCTAAATGTCAGTGGCTTCATCACACCAGTGACAGACTGGGTTTCATATTGAACAAGTACTTCAAGGGTTCATAATGATTAAAATAACATGAGTCAAAGTGAAACCTTTCTGCCTTCAAAGCCCATGTCAGTCACTGTTTTACCTCCTTGAGTGTCTTAACATTTACACTGTGTACATGTATTTCACATTTGCCCCCGTTTCTGACCACGATACTGATACTTCCCACCCAGCCCCGTCCTGTGGGCTGAATCAGAAAGAAATCCCATTATATCCTGTCAGACAACTCCACACAGCACAGGGCATGAATGGACTCCACATAGGTCTGAAGAGATGCTTTGAGTGTCTGTTATATAGGCCTATAACCTGTTCTGTGGTGCTGTTGTACATAATCGGTTATGTGTATTTGCCTTGCAAAATGTAAGTCAGGAAATTGGATGGGATGATTTGCATCAAAATTAAAATGTTTAAATACGTGCGGGGGGGGTCAGGCAAGTCACTCCACTGTTACCATCACTGGAGTCATAAAGCCCAAGAGAACATTTTTGATTTGGGGATAGATTTGCAACACTGATGTCAAAAGGACGTCTGTCCACTAGGTTTCAGTGTTAGGTGCCTGACCTTGAAGCACACAAGGATATCATGTGCAAGTAAGTAAATAAGCTAGCTCTACACCCTTGAGAAATCAGGGGTGATTTTCATCTGTAGAATTTATATAAATGCACTCTTGAGCCATGTGCTATGAACTGAACTCATACTGGGGATTTGACCACAAGATGTGACAAGATCCAAGATCAGCAGGAGGTGGCAGTGGTACTTTAGTTCTCGACCCAAAGCAGTGAAGCCCTAGAAACCGCTCTTTCACAAATGGTGGTCCACTGTACTTTTCTATTGCTGTAGAAAACATGTGTTTAGCTGCACTGGTGTTTCTAAATGGCCTGGAGTGAGTAGCTGCATGTGTCCAGCTGGGAACTGGCATGACTTCCTGCGGATTCTCTTGCCCCGTGCCATACGGTCCATCTCCATGTTCAGTTTCCCGGCTTCTGTACTCACCTGCTTCCTTTCAAACTTGTCTCGTCATTTTAAATCCATTCTGAGGCCTGCAGATGTTTGATGGCGAACAACAGGATGGACATTTTACTGTGTTCTTAGTAAGATCAGTAGACGTGCTAAATGTGACAAACGTTGCTTAATTGTAGCTACTGGGAAAGACTCCTCTCAGACTAGGATACTGCTGAGACTGTACTTTGCCTTGAGATGCAGCATGTCACTTCCATCTCCATTATATTCAAGAGAAATTAATTCACAGCCGGTATATTAGTTATATGTACACAGGTCTTCAAAGCACCATCACAACAAAGGCAGCTGCAGTTGCTTAGCAACCACTTTCAAATATCACACCTATTCTGTTTGAACTTATATTTTTGCTGTGAATGTTACTTTTTCTGAGTTTTGCTGACTGGGGTAATAAGATTTGAATAAAATTGAATTGCTTTCAAAAACCCAATATATTATAATGGTAATGACATTTACTGAGTTTAAAGGGAACATTTAATCTTAAACATTTATATTTGATAACCCTAGCAGACTGGTCTGTTTAATTGTAAAATGTTAATGTTTCTGGTCAAGGGCAGATATTTCAAACAGCAGACAGTTTTCACATTGTCACTGACTATAGTGTAGCTGTAAGAAGATCGATGTGTTAGGAATTTTCTGCTCCATATTTTTGCATGTCTTTATCACAGGCAAGTTCATTAATCCTCGTTTGTTTGGTGTGTCCTAATCTTTAGCAAAATGTGCTTTACAGAAAGCTGCCATTGCAACGGCATGTTTCAGAATAGCAATATTTACATTGTTATATCCCAATCAGTGTACAGAATGCAGAGCTTGGATTTCGCCTGCCACATCTACCTTCATTTATTTACCTTCTGTTGGATCGTCCCGTGTTTGAGTCTAGGTAACGGGCATTTCTAAATAAAAGCATGCATTCCAGCAAACGGTGCAGGATTGGGGATAGATGGTTGATGTGATCACTGATGGGATCAGGGAAGTTGGATGGAGAGACCTGGCGAACCTTGGTCCGTGCCTCTTTAATTAAAGACATGAAGGAGAAGCATCTGTAATGTGGACACCACACACAAAGAGCCTCAGTGATATGAGACCACTGTGGTCTTGGGGCACGGGTGGCCCGTGGTCTGTGAATGTTATGTGCCACTCTTCATGCAGGCAGCAGTGCTGCCGTTTTTGATCGCAATATTGCCACCACCTTTCCCGATCTCCTCATTCTCCTCATGGGTCCTGGGACTTGGTTCCAGCCACATTTTGGGCTGAGGGACACTTGGCCAGGCTTCTGTCTTGATGGACAGCCATACCGGGTCCCTCATGAGCAGATACTGTCACCAGGTGATTAATATGTCACCCGCAGGACCGGTAAAGAACCCTGGAGGTTCAGAATAAGAGATTAAGCCAAATTTCCTCAGAAAAGATGAGCACAGCCTAATTGAGAATTCTGCTGACGTAATGCAATATATAGGGGGTCCTCCTGCAGGCAGCATGGACCAGAGCAGTGCAAGCCCACCCCAATGCTACTTACATTAGCGATTAGAAGAGTTGGCATAGCTTTCATACCCCGATTCTGTTTTGTGGGAAACCTCAGGCTGACAGCAAGACTCAGCCACAGAAAATGGCTGTCAGGATGGCTGCTCCCTTCTCTGCCCTTCTCCACCTCCTCTCTCAGCCCCTCCCCCACCTCTCTCCACCTCCTCTCTCAGCCCCTCCCCCACTCCCCTCCACCTCCTCTCTCAGCCCCTCCCCTACCCATCTCTACCTCTTCTCCACCTCCTCTCTCAGCCCCTCCCCTACCCATCTCTACCTCCTCTCTCAGCCCCTCCCCTACCCCTCTCCACCTCCTTTCTCAACCCCCCTGCTCCTCCTCACCGTGTTCCTTTTCTACTTTACAACTTCATTTCACAGTTCTCTGTTTGCTCTTGAACCCGTGACCAGTGAACATTAAATGAAACCAAAACTGGTCAAAAAAAATCTGTTTATAAACTGCTAAAGTCCCTAAATTAGCTATACTTGGAATTACTGTAAACTGCTTGTAATGAGCCTGCATGTGTGGGTGACTCAGCTGTGTTCCAGATATGCTCTCGTACCCTGGCCTCATACTCTTCTTGTTTCTGACTTTCAGGCTAGTGGGGCCTCTCTTTCAGCACTATAAAAGTGTCACTGACATGCTTAGACAGCCTGCAGCTTAAAAATGCCTGATGTCTTCCTCATTACTTCCTCATTTGCATTATTTGCACAACTGTTCACTACTGCACTTTATACTAACTGGTTAAACACACTTTTTTATTATTACCTGTTGTTTGTAATTTTGCACTGTCCTGTCTTACGCACTACCTCATGTCTATACACTGTAACCCCCCATTACCCTGCTGTCCGTGTTGCACTGTATCCCTTTTATTTATTGCAAATCTGGACCATTTTTTTTATTCTTTACTTACAGTTAACCTGTCCTTAGCTACTCCTGCCTTC
>JAACJT020000064.1:9415076-9445076 GCA_009936485.2 Gymnarchus niloticus | reverse complement strand
TGTCACCGTGTTTGGGTTCTCTTTCCTCGGCACTCCGTGTCACCGTGTTTGGGTTCTCTTTCCTCGGCACTCCGTGTCACCGTGTTTGGGTTCTCTTTCCTCGGCACTCCGTGTTACTGTGTTTGGGTTCTCTTTTCCCAGCACCATGTTCCCCTGTGGCCGTCCTTTTTGTACTTCTGCACTTTGAGTTTGGCTCTCAATGGCCATATATTTTTGTTCTGTCTGCGTAAATCAGACTGTTTAGCTTTCCTGCCGCCTCATCAGACATAGGCAGGTGGTTCTGTTGTTTAACGGGAGGAAAGTCTGAGCTTGCCACACACAGGCTGAGCATTCAAAGGGTAATGCTGTCCAGGAAGGTAAGGGGCAGTGTACTGACTAAATGCATGGTGTGAAGTCTGAAGAAGGAACGTCTGATGGCCCTGTTACACTACCACCCCGTTTCTGTGGTGACTCACCATGGAGCTGGTTAGCACTCAGTAGTGTTTACACTGCAGCCTTACAGGGGAGAGTTGCATTTTGTTTTGTTACGCCCAGCACATGAAGGAGACTCATTCACCCCTCCCCCGACGCTCCAGTGGGAATGGGGACAGGAAGGCAGGAAGACAGGGTTAAACCTGAGAGTGAAGAGAAACCCCAACAGTGACAGCAAAGCAAGCATGAGTTTATACATGGGCTTTGCTTTTGTAAGTAGTGGGTTCACCAAGAGGCGGTTGGAGTTTCCCCAAATGGAGGCAGATTTCTCCTTAAAAATGTACAGAAATTGTATTCCAACAGTACCTCAGCTTTCTTGTTCTTGCTTCATATTTCCCTTCTGTTTTTATCCAATCAACATTTGTTAAATGCTGCTAGGAACGCTGGTGTATGAATCCCAATTAGCAGGTTCTGAACAATTTCAATAATGAATTAAATAAGCAGGTAACACAGTCAGTTCATCAGATTCCAGTGACATCCTCTTCCATGGTTACTACACTCTGCAGCTCCCCCACCCTGACGATGAACAATCGTCTGTTCTTCTGTCTGCAGCTTAACGGTGAAAACATGTACATGAATATGGCAGACCTGGCCCAGGACTTCCTGCCAGCAAGTCAGGTGGGTACCTCCACCATATCCACTCGTCACACTTAACTAAGACAGAAGATTTAAAAATGTGCTGACCTTGTTGAGGAGACATTATAACATGTAAATGAGTAAACGATGCATTTGAAACAGTTTGCAGAAAAGGGTCTGGAACACAGTGATGTATTGACGAATTGAGGGCCATTTTACCCTCTGGTTTGTGCAACACGCAGTTAGTCTCTCAGGGTAAAACAAGCCCATCTCTCCCTACTGTTTCCTGAACATGGAGTCAGAATGCATCAGTTTGATCCTGCAGAATGTGGTCATGTTATCTCTCAGCGTTTCAGACCGACTTCTGTTACCTGCATAAAACGGTGCAGAGGCGCAGTAGACCCGGCATCAATCCGATTGGATTCTCGAATGGTGTAAATCATGCATCAGCTTACTGTTGCATCAGGAAGTCAAAGTGAAGGCCTTAAATGGGCACAGTAACACAATGGTGGGGTGGGGGGCACACAATCAGCCATCTCCTCAGCCTCAGCTGCATCTCGTTGGGAGCTGCCTTCATTATCCATTTCAGGCAGCTGTTGTGATGGTGAAATTCACCTGAATGCACCCAGCTCCTCAACTGCTGAATAATTTATCGACCTTCTCAGAGTTACAAGGCGACCTCGGTTTGGGTCACCGACTCTCAATGTGCAGAAGATGTGAAACTGAAAGTTGGACCTTTTCATGCTTGCCTTTGCTGCTTTATAACACTAAGCAGCAGTACGTAAGAAATCCTGCAACGTATTTAATAGCGAGCGACCGAAGCCAGCACATACACGGGGTTTCTTTCATCCCCTGTTAAGAGGCTATGATCAAGAAGTTACATGCATTGATTCAAGCTGCTGTTGGTAATCTTTGCTTCAATCTTCATGTATGACATCACTGCTGAACGGAACTAATCAAAGTTAATTTAGGATGGACGGCACGCTCTATGTTTTGGCCAGGTGTCATGTTACTTGAATGTGTGCAGCTGCTTACAATGGCTTGTTTTGCATGCTTAAGAAATGTGAGACAGCGTGTTGTTTAGACTTTTGTAACCTGTGTTTGAAAGGACCGGATAGCAAGGTAGACCAGCCCGACAGCGCACTCATTTCCCAGCCTGCACTGTGGCACAGCCCTTGTGTGCTTGCACTGCATAATGTTCCTTGTCCCCAGGATACTGAGGAAGTCAGCTCTGTTTGGGGTGACATATCTGTTGGTCTCCTCTATCACCTTCACAGTTCCGTGTACCGGAGCCACCTGGCCAAGCCCAGCAGAACATGAAGCACGCAGGAGGACCCTGGAAGAGAGAGACCGGCCATCACCTGGATTCTCCTCGACTGCCCTGGGTAAAAAGGCGCATAATAGAAACTTGTGCCATATACAGGCCCATTTGCCACAACTGCCATTCCAGGCCGTATGTACCAACCCGTCCATCGCATTAATGTAAGCAGCCACCAAAACAGTGACTTCACATGGTAGAAATGTCACAGCCTGAAGGTAGTATGGAAGATGGACTCAGTGTCCCTCATAGCCCTCTATTGAACCCCACCCTGCAGCACCCCCACTCCAGGTAATGGAATCTTACTGTAGAATCTGTGGCCAGTGTGGGTCAAGTTATGCAGAAGATGGTCCATTAGGCATCCAAAGAAGTTCTGACCATCACCTCCATCTGAAGTCCATACCTCTGCCCAGGCAAGGCTGAGGCTGAATAAAACCCACTCTGAATCCTTAGGGCGTCAGTTACTGAATTTGTACCTATATAAATGGTGCTTAGGACTTACCATTTCCATATCTGAAGCAATGTGAGGTTAGGTACTTCAGTAAATAATCTTCATAAAGTCCAAACAACTGGATCTTGCTTGAAAGCTGACCCAGAATCATTTAGGTGGAGGGTCTAGTTCCTTCCTTACCTGTTGCCAGGCTGGCAGCATGAATAACATGGTAACTGATGCCAATAAGTGACAGCTGAACCCTGGTAAATTGTAATTACAACTGGATGGAACTGATCAGTATGGTGATTGATTCTTGATAAAGTTCACAGTTTGCCTAATCTGGTATGGGCACTGATCCTGACAGTGTCTATTTCACTGCCTGTACAATGTAATTGTCTAAGTGTATGGGACAGACCGTTCAGACTCCGGATATCAGTGCATCTCATGAGGGACTCAGCACACTCTATCCAAGGAGGCGATAAGATGCTTGGTAGTGGAGGAATGGGGTTATTAACTTTGTATGACGCCCCTGTCAGAGGGATCATCAGTAAATTAGCATCCATGCAATCCAATTCAAAATGAGTTAAAACTAAAAGAAAACTTCTCAATAATTTGTTCTAATTTAGCCCAGAGATTCAGTGGGGGAGGAGGCAGTAAATTAGTCTAATCTGCCAAAGGGGAGCCTTGCAGCAATAGCGGGAACCATTTCTTTAAGCTGAAGTAAAATACTGAAGTAAAAAAGTAAGTAAAAACTAAGGACTTATAAAGTTTGTAGATGTAAAAAGAAATATTATGTATGTAAACATTTTCTTACACTTGCTGTTATCTACCAGAGGCATTGTTTTCTAATAAATACATTGTTTTCTGTGTAAATCACAAAATGTTTGATTTACACACTGATGTCCATTACATTACTAGTCACATCCTGGGTTATTTCTTACGATTTGAATGTCACCTTAACATTAAAGCTTTTATCTTGAGACATTCAAGCAGATATGGCACTCAGTGCACAGAGTACGTGAATATTAGCGGCCTTGCCACGTAGCACAGTCTATGCCAGCTACACACAGGGTTGTTTTGGTAATGATGTACCGGTAGAGTCTGGGTGCTAGTCCCTGTACGCTGTTACCATCACGGTAAGGGGATAACTCCTTTCTTCTCTCTTCTCTGTTAAACAGTCCTACTCCGCCCCCAGCCTCGGTGATGAGGATTTTAACATCCCACCCATCACACCCCCTACGCTGCCCGAGCACATGTTGGGCATGCCTCATGCAGAGCTCGGAGGCTTTCACCCTTTGTGCCCCCCTGTCTCTCAGAATGGATTGCCCCCATTCCCCCAGCATGCCATGGACCTTTCCAGCATCTCTGTCTCTGGTGTTCTGAGCCAAGATGGCGGCAGGCTGTCAGATTCACTGTCCATGGTGAGTGTAGTACTTATTTGAAGACTGCTTTGTAATTTTAAGCCCTGTTTCTCTTTGTGTCTCTATCTGTTTTGTTCCCCAGAAATTCAGGTAGGTACCATAACACTTCGCCTGTCGATGTCCAACTACGATCAAACCACAAGCTGATGGCCCGGCAATGGGTTAAACACATTGAATATGTCCCTAGTTTTTTCTCCATTTTGGAAAACGTTACTTGATTAGCAAATGTAATTGCATAAAGCTGTGTTTGGAATCCTATCTTCTCCAGAATGTTGGTGTCTGTGAATTTCTGTAGGCTTTAATGGTGAAATTCAATTGAATTTTGGGCTTGGCAGACTGGAGGCCACGCAGTGTGCTAGGTGGAGCCAGGCTGTGTATTTCAGTATATATAATGCATAGCATATGGTGCAATCTATTTTTAAAGCACCGATGGATTTTCAGATGTGAGCAAATGACAGTACTGGTTTTGGTTTTCTGGAAGAGCCTGGGTTCTCAACGTTGTTCTTCACTGTGCCAGAATGTGACTCGTTTCTAAAGCCGTCGCTTAATCAGCTCCCACAGAGTTCTGCAGCTAAACTTGCATGGCTTCCGGCATAAAATGGACCGCTTCTGAAAATAATTCCGTGGAACTTGTAGATGGGCTAATTTGTTAGCTATAACTTCTCAGCAGATATTGCAGGTGCCATAGATTTGTGGTTCTGCTCCATCTTACTGAGCAATCAATGAGGCAGATTCTACTTGGCGTATCTGAACCCAGCACCGATATTCCGCAACGCAGGTGTTCAGCTTTGGAAAAAATGTCACAAGACGTACTTAATGACTTTATGTCTCGCATTCAAAAGGTTTTGTACTATTAAATATTAACAGATAAACGAACGCAGGTTTCTGTGAGTAATTAGTGGCGTCCAGACGGGCTCACCTCTGTGTGCCCTACAGTACGGTTGCCCAGCAACACAGACGCTTGCATTCCACCCAGGAGCTTCAGAGAACTATATACAGTTTTGCCCAACATCAGGCTGCTAAACCTGCCATTTCCTCTGGTATATAAGCTGCCTTGTGTATTTTACAGAGAGATATTACCCAGAAATAATAGTTTTTGGGCATGAAAATGTAATCCATCATTACCTATAATGGGACTGCAGCTCTTGATCTTCTAATACAGGCACTCATTTTGCAGACATTTTGCAGTAGACACCGATATAAATAACTGTTTTAACTCAGTTCTGAGTTTGCGTTTTACCAAAATGCAATAAAATATGTGCACACTTTAGACATCTAACCAAAGCTTCATTTCTCTACCTTAATTTGCAGGTGTCTCTGCAAATGAATCACCCCCCTTCAAAACATTCACATTTTGTTGCTTTGCAGCCCGAAATAATGACACGCACAAAGAAATAATTCTCCAGCTGTATTTACTCAATGCAACTTATAACAGCCGAGTGAAAGATACAATAGCAACAGTTTAGAAAAGAAAATATAAAACCAGAATCACTGAGATGGATAAAGGATCAGACCCCCCAGTGTCAGTACTTTGTGGAACCACCTTTTGCTTTAATTACAGCCTTGAGTCTGTTGGGATACTTCTCTACCAACTTTGCACATCTAGACTGTGCAATATTCATCCACTCTTCTTTACAGAACTGTTCAAGCTCAGTCAAATTGGATGGTGACCTTTGGTGGACTGCAATCTTCAAGTCATTCCACAGATTTTCAATAGGGTTTAAGTCTGGGCTGTGACTAGGCCACGCAAGGGCATTCACCTTTTTCTCCTTCAGCCACTGTGTGGTAAGTTTTGCTGTGTGCTTTGGGTCATTGTCATGTTGGAAGGTGAACCTTCTTTCCATTGACAACTTTTAGGCAGAGGGCAGCAGGTTTTCCTCAAGAATTTGATGGTATTTTGCCCCATCCATTTTTTCCTTCTATCCTGACAAGTGTCCCAGTCCCTGCTGCAGAGAAACACCCCCACAACAGGATGCTGCCACCTCCATGCTTTACTGTAGGTATGGTGTTCTTTGGATGGTAAGCTGTATTGACTTTCCACCTGATATACCATTTGGTGTTGAGGCCAAATAATTCGATTTTGGTCTCATCTGACCATAATATCTTTTTCCATTTGGCCCCAGAATCTTCAAGGCAAAGCTCAATTGAGACTTAATGTGCCCTTTCTTGAGGAGTGGCTTTTTTCTTGCAACCCTCCCATGCAAGCCACATTTGTGGAGCACTTGTGGTATTGTTGTCACATGCACACAATGACCACTCTTTCTGCTTCAAAGTTGCCATAGGCTTCTTGGTAGCCTCTCTGACCAGTTTCGGCCTCGCTCTTCCATCCAGTTTGGAGGGACAGCTTGATTTGGAAGGGTCCTAGTAGTACCAAAGACTTTCCACTTCTTAATTATAGACTTTACTGTGCTCCTAGGGATTGATAAAGCCTTTGAAATTTTTTTGTATCCATCTCCTGACTTCTGCCTGTCCACAACTTTATCCCTGAGATCTTTTGATAGTGCCTTGCCACCCATAGCTGATTGTTTCCTTTCAATTGCACTACCAAGCACTGGAATGCTTTAGGAATAGGAATAGCTGTTTTTATGCTGAACTAATCAAAATGATTACAGTTGATCACAGGTGGAAGCCACTTAGCTTGGTGTGCGATGGAGAAGGTGATTAGTTACACCTGATTGAGTTTACAAGTATTTTTAAGGGGGTGAGCCTTTATCCATCTCAGTGATTCTGGTTTTTTATTTTTTTCTAAACTGCTGCTATTGTATCTTTCACTCGGCTGTTAGAAGTTGCATTGAGTAAATACAGCTGGAAAATTATTTCTTTGTGTGTGTCTTCATTTCAGCCTGCAAAGTAACAAAATGTGAATATTTTGAAGGGGGGTGATTTTTTTCTATACCCACTTACTTTCTGCTTTATCTGAGAACCGAAACCTTTAACTAGGCCTCCTGTCAGCTGTGAACTTCGTGAAGTTTTTCAGTACATTTTTTATATTATAGGGTTTTATTGAACCGGATGACTGAACTCTTGATGAATATGAAGCTTATCTGGCTGTTGTGTGGTATCTTCTTCAGTTCTCTTAACGGTCTTCCATGGGTGGTTATCTGGTGGAGGGTCATGATGAGTCAAATGCACAGGACAAGGCTGGACATGACCCTGGACAGGATGCCAGTCCATTGTAGGGCACACATTCAGTTCAATTCAATTTTATTTACTGTATATAGCACCTTTAACAAAGTGCGTTGTCACAAAGCGCTTTACACGGTTTTGGGCCCAAGGTCCCCAGAGAATAAACTAAAGGCAACAGTAGCAAGGAAAAGCTCCCTCAGGAGGAAGAAACCTTGGGAGGAACCAAACTCAAGGGAGAACCCCATCCTCCTCTGGTTGGCACCAGGCAGGATAAGGTCATTAACACAATATGGTTAACAACAATTAGGTAGGACAATCAGATGGATGACAGTGTATTGGAGGAGATAGTCGGGTGATCGAGTTGAAGAGCAGGGTTGGTGGTTCAGATAACGGCAAACCAGTCAGGGTGGACAGGTGACGGGGAGGGACGACACAGTAGGCCAGCAGACAAATAGGGGAATCTCTTGAATCCAAACCTCTGAAGGGAACACCCCAAAAAAAAAACTGGAGGGCTAGGGGGGAGAGAAAAATGCATGATACATTGATGAAAAATGCACACTTGAGGGTCACCAACTGACCTAACTGCATGTTTTTGGAATAGGAGTGGAAACCAGAGCACACATGGGGAAAACATGCAAAAATCACAGGGATTCGAACCCCCAGCTACAGGGGTGTGAGGCTACAGTGTCAGTACCATCTACTGAGGGAGCGCAGTGGTTGGGCTCATAAACACCAAGTGTCTTCTCAGCTAACATTCTTCAACATGTTGTTCATGTTGGCTGTGTGACATTGAGTCGTTTCACATTCCCTTAGGTAGATTCGAGTAGACACAGTGAAGGGACATCAGGGAGGAGTCATGTAGCGCCCGCTGGCATCTCTAACATGTGTTTGGACGTTTGCTGGAGAGAGCAGGTGTTGCTGTTTATTCAGGTTTGAAAACGGAGAAAGCTAATGAATCAAATCAACAAGAAACAGATGGTCGAATCCCAATCAATCTCCTGTATCGAAGAACTCATAAAAAGTCCTTATTAGCTTAATTGCTTACTATTGATTTCTTATTTTTAAATAGCTTTTACACTACTGATGTTCATATTGATGCTGTTGCTGTTCAGTGTAGCACCTTTTCTGGTTCTGATTGGTGCTGTTGCTGTTTGGTGCATCACCTTTACTGGTTCTGATTGGTGCTGTTGCTGTTCAGTGTAGCACCTTTACTGGTCTTGATTGGTGCTGTTGCTGTTTGGTGAATCACCTTTACTGGTTCTGATTGGTGCTGTTGCTGTTTGGTGCATCACCTTTACTGGTTCTGATTGGTGCTGTTGCTGTTCTCATTAGTCCACTGCTATTTTTTGTATAGCACTTCTGCCATTAAACTGAGAACTGGTTCTGCTTTTCTTGATACGGCAGCACTGTATATTAACATACTCTTCAGGGCTACCTCCACACAATATATGAAATATAACAGAGACAGTGAATAATTTTCCCAACCTTCCATGTAGTGCTCTCCACAGAATTACGTTTGCATGCCTTTTAGTGGGATTCATAAGCAGCAAACAACCTCTAGCTGCTGCCAACAATAGTGTAGCTAATTTTATCTGCCGAACATCAGAATGCCTTCTTATGGATGCCTGTATTTACATTTCAAAAGAATTGTCAAGTGCATTTCCACTACCTGGCTTTATTAACCGAAATGTCATGCTGCACTTCGCAGATGCAGCAAATGGCCAATTCAGAGTCATCACGATACAGCAGTCATTCAAAGATTGAAGCAGTAGGACCCAGGATCCAGTCAGTGACTGTGCAGCATGGTCACCTGACCACCTTCAACCAATCACAACTTGGACTGAGTGGGAACAATGTGCCCCATAGTTTGCCATCTCCTCCAGGAAGCAAATCTGCAACCCCATCTCCTTCCAGCTCTGTACATGAAGATGAGCCTGAGGAGTCCTCAAAGGTGCGTGCTGATTAGTCGTTGTACTCCATGTGTAGTCAAACGGATTTATTCAGTTATGACATATAAAACAGCAAACAGTGATGGAAATGTATCAGGATCGACTTTGTAGACTTTATAAAGAGTAATAGTAGCATGTGAATAATTGAAATCTGAATTGTCATTAATGCTGTTTGCAAGGTTTGGAATGTTACGTTACTGTCTGCTATTTGAAATCACTTGTGTGGAACATTAATGTTACATAATACTCAGTTTTAGATAGCTGCTGTGGGTGGATTCCTCATCACCTTAGTCTGTCAGATTTGAGGTAATGAGGTTCTACCCTCGTTATATCCACCATTGTCATCGTGGAAGCTGACATTAAAAGTTAGCAAACTTCTCTGCTAGAGTAGCTAACTTGTTATTTATGTTTACAAAGTAAACATGCTTTAGAACAAAGCATTTAATATACCTCCTTCATACTGGACTTCATATATATTTACATTATCGTTAGTGTGAGAAACAATTCTAATACAGGAGTTATAAATTAAGATGATATATTCAGTCATTTACCAACTGTACCTCCATGTTTATATAGGGAAGCCAAATTAATAAATGTTAGGAGCTGGTTGATTTTCTCGTTCGGTATGTAACCTTAGATTTAAACGTGATTGTTACGTTTTTTGACACCACATGACCACAAGTGACATACATGATCATATCTTCACCTAGATGAAACTGCATGAAGTTACCATGTACTATTTGCTGAGAGCAACACTACATACACTACCTATTCAGATTAATATGGTACTGTGTCAGCTTTGTGTATAAGCTTTCATTTAAAAGTTATGAGTGTATTGGGAAAGCACTGTAAGCCGCACTGCTGTTTGATTTATAATAACTGAAATTTATTGTGTCTCTTCGGTCCGAGTCCCAGTGGCCAGCTTTATAGGCAGTGTTTTCCTTTTGAGCTCTTAATTAGTAAACCATGATTGAGCTGTTGGTTAAACAAATGCAATGAATCAATCCTAATTAAAATCAAATCACTTACAGTAACTGTCAAGACATATTAAACCGATTTTGTGTTAGTCAAGGAATAATTACACAATTCTAATGATGTAATGATAAGATTAGAATTTTTCTTTCCATTTTTCTTTTTTTTTTGCCCTAAAAAGGCAGTAACACATCGTGTCTGGGGACTCAATTAATACTGAAAGTATAACTATGATTACTTAGTCATTAAGAGTCGATTAAGTTCAGTGCTTATTTATTTATCTTAACGAAAAGACCAAATACAATTAAATACATTCCTGAGTTCCAATATAACATAAATGCAAAATGACTTCCTTACCTGTTGGGACAAGGACCAAGGCTGAGAGCAATGTCCCCAACATCCTCTGTCACTTTTATGTGGCCAGATTGCCCAAACTGGCTTTGCTTCCCTGATTTGTGCTCTTGGGTTCCCAGCAGGCCAGTGGAGGGGAGAAAAGGCCACCATCAGGGGGGAATAAGAAAGCCAAGACCCCCAAGAAGAAGAAGAAAAAGGACCCCAATGAGCCCCAGAAGCCCGTTTCGGCCTATGCACTCTTCTTCAGGGATACCCAAGCAGCCATCAAGGGCCAGAACCCTAGCGCCACCTTTGGGGAGGTGTCCAAGATTGTGGCCTCCCTGTGGGACACCCTGGGGGAGGAGCAGAAGCAGGTTGGTGGCCTGGCTGGTTAGGGCAAGGTCTGGTGACACTTGTGGTCTTCAGACATCAAAGCTCTTTGTTAACAAAGATTACTGAGTAGAGACAGCGGTCAAATTTGTCATCTTTTTGTTTGTGTTAACATCAGTCCATTGGCTGAGCACAAGACAGGGGGACATCTACGGTGGGATGCCAATATGGGAAAGACAGGGGAACACCCAGGGAGGGTGTTCAATATGGGAAAGAAGGAAGGGGGAACACCCAGGGTGGGTATCCAATATAGGGAAGATGGGGGAACACCCAGTTTGGAGACACTAGTCTGTCTTTGGCCCACATGCAGAAACCCACGTGACCAGGGAAGGACATGTGAGATTCACGCACATGTAGATCCAGGGATGGGAACTAAACTACAGTCATGTGTTACCTGCTGAACCACCACACCAGCCCTGGAAATATATCGTGCAACGTTCATCCATTACAATGCAAAAATCAAAGTGACACAAATATCCAAACACAGATTGTTTCCTATGGATTCTGCCGAGTTCTTAAAAACAGATCTGTAGAGAGACAATCATATGCTTTTCAAATATATGTAATTTCAAACTGTGTTATATTGCTAAGATTTTTTCTGGGCAAAGCTTAAAAGCTGCAGATGTCCTTCAGGAATACGCTGAATGAATCCCGAGCGAGTGATTGGTAACTCAAAGATAAAGTGAGAGGCCATTGGGTCCACCACATTTAGTTGTGTCTGTCTTCTGTGTTATTGAGCATGGACTCTGTCTCTCCCCGCAGTCGTACAAGAAAAAAACAGAGACTGCAAAAAAGGAGTACCTCAAACAGCTGGCGGCATACAGAGCAAGCCTGGTCTCTCAGGTACTTGTGTGAATGTCTGCAGAACAGGAGTTCATCTGTAGTCAATTAGCCGCTGTGCACCTTCTGCTATGTATAGAAGAGGTCAAGGGTGTGCTGTCCCACGTGAACAGGAGAAGGCTTCTCATGGAGTCTGTAGCCTAGCACATAGCGTTCTGGTAAGCAAGCACACAGCATGGCAGGAGGTTGTGATGCTGAGCGTAATGGAGGACCCCACCTGCAGGATTCAATAAACCTGCTAATAAACAAAGGCTGTTCTTTTGCAAATAAAAGCAGTGTGGATTAGTGAGACCGTCCAGTGATCGGATCCCTCAGGTAAAATGGCAGGTGGGTGAGGCCCAGGTAAGCATGCAGGTGTGTGTTTTTCTCTCTTTGTCCTCCAGAGTTATGCAGAACAAGCAGAGGTGAAGTTGGCCACAGCTGCCCCTTTGATGGGTCCCAGGGCCTCAGCCCCAGGCCCCTACCTGGGACAGGCTTACCTGCAGCAGGCTGGACTGGGGTCCCACTTTGCCACAATGGCGCCCAGCCTGCCCCCTCATGGAATCGCCCCCAAGCCGATTGTCACGGCTTCGCCCCCACCTCAGCACCAGCCCATGGCCATTCATTCCTCCTTCATGCCACAGGTGGGTGTCTGGGGGGGGTCCTTACACTGAGCGGCTTTAGTTAAGGCAGTCCTGTGGTCCGACCACATCAGCATCTGCACGTCTGGTGAATATGTCATACCTTTATGGAGCATGGCTGACATTACCCCCCAAATGAAGTGAAAAGGGCTGTCGGTGGGTTCTGTGGGGATGGAGGTGTAGCCATGATGGGACAGGGTTAAGTTAAAGGAGGTGGGGCTATGAATTTGATGTCCGCGGGGTACTGTCCTGATTGGGGCAGGGTTATGACTTTGATATCGTTCAGATCAGAATCAGAATCAGAATATCTTTATTGTCATTGTAACGGGTACAACGAAATTAAGTGCAGTCCCTGTGTCAGAGAGATTTATACAGGAAAATAAATAGGGAGAAATGTATAAATAAGGAAATATAAAATATGGGAGGTAGCATATGTGAACGGGAGAGCACCGAGCCGCTGCAACTGTGTGCGCCGCCATCTTGAACCGGAAGTTCAAGATGGAAGATAAATCAAGGAACATTTTGCCACCGGAAGATAAATCAAGGAACATTTTGCATACCTTTTTACTCAGAAATATGAAGCTTGTGGCTCGCTTTTGAATGTCAGCGTTCATCGCGCTATGCATGATTGGAAATTTACTCATAATGTCAGCATTAACAAGTTCAGTTATGAAATAAGAAGCAGGATTCACATAGTCCCAGTTTCTGCTCATCTTGTTAGTATATGACTAAAGAACGAACACGTGATATCCTGTGTTAATATGTCATGTATACGTGTTAGCTATGTACTTGACATGTCAGGTAATTTATTTCTTTTTAAACTGTCTTTCAGCATCTCCACAGAGAAAATACTCCTAATTAAAAGCACCTCCTCCATTCATGTGTAACTTAAACTTGCAGGTGGAGCTTCGTGACACTGAGTAAATCACTGAGTAAATCACTTTTGAGGATGGCAGAGAAAGCCAGTGTAAGATGAAGGCTGATTCTTGCATACAGGAAATGATTTAAGTCCCCTTGCTTTGTCTGTTGGCTGAGGACCTGTGTAATGCTGCCGCTCAGTTGTTGGTTTGGGGAACTATTTATATAACAGTTATTATGAAAGTTTGTACACGCATCCTTTTTTTTGGATTAGCAGGATTGGAGAAGATTTTAAGGTACAGGCACCAAATAGCATCTCCGTATTCCTGCAGCGCCTCCCACTGTACCTACAGGGGTATACGGTACTGCTGACATCAGTAACTTTGGAACGAGGGAGTAACCCTCAGCATCTCCACCGTGTTCGACGGTAGCTATTTAGACACATTTTAGCTGAAACCAAAAAAGCTTCACACAAGAGCCATCTTTGTGATTACGCGAAGGAGGCAAGCCTTGTAAAATTTTGCACTAAATAATTGTAACCCTAAGTGCCATGGTGCCACCAAATGTAGCGATCATCCACGTGGGCAGTGGCACTACCCAAAACGAGCATAGAAGAACATTCACACCGAGATGCAGGATACGCCACATTTCACGTCTTTATCGCTTTAAGAACTGAAAGAGGAATTGAAATTCCGGTCCTCGTGCATTTTGCTGAGTGTGTCCGTTTCTGAGCTGTTTTGTCCCACATTTTTGTCCTGATAGCACTTGTAAGGAGAAAGCTTACGTCATTGTCAGCTTGTGTCACGTCTGTGCTGTATGAGCAGTTCTTGTTTAGAGTACAAGACTAGCTGCAACCGGTCTTCGATGTGAGTACGGAGTTGTGTGCAAAGAGAGAAAATGGAAGAAGTTGCAGTCAGCTCAGAATATCTATTTCACAGACCTGCATCACTGCTCAGGATGCTAATACATCCAAAGAAAAAGCTCGTTGTTTTAGGCCACTTGTTCCGATGTCTGCCTTGTCGTTCCACAGGGTTTCCCCATGCAGACAGAGTTCCAGAGTACTGTGAACTCCACGGCAGCAGCTCTGACAGCCCAGATGGATCTGGCCCACGGCGGGTGCAGGAACCCTGTGGGTGCTGGTCTGGACTGGGCCAGAACCTACTGCAGTACCGGATCTGAGCCACTGCCAACGTATGACAATGCTAAGACAGACTAAAGTCTTCCTCACTTAAATCCAGATATATGGATTTCACGTCTTATTGTTATTTATACAAATGTGACGTTTTTCAGAGCCTACATAAAATTATATACTAATAAATAATTGATGACGGATTTTATTTAAAATGTTTGTTCCCTGTGTAATTCAGCCGCTGTTGGCTCACGTTTTTCTCTTCCTCCAGGACCGTGCAGAGAGAGAGGCCACTTTACCTTCACTGATCAGACTGAATGGTGTCCTGCATCCCATGCCCTGTCCGTGGACCCGAGGCAGTGTGGGTCTTTGTGCCAGAACGGGTCAAAGACCCATCAGACGTGTTTTCCAGATGTGGTTTGGGCTCAACTGTCAGCGAGAGCTTTTCAGCTTTTTAATTTTTCTTCTGCATTTTATTTATTCCCCAGCTTATTTTGTTCACAAATGAGACGGTCCATTAAAATCGCAATCAAAGACACAGTGATAGCAGGCGAGTGGCTTGTAAGCAAGGCTGAGACTCTCGAGGGCTAAAATGCGGAAAGCTAAACCAAAATGAAAAACATGCTACTTATTTAATGGCCTGTTCTTTATTAAAAATGCTAGCTATGAAAACAGGGAATGAAACCTGGGTGACGTAGCTACTTCTTAATTTTATAATATTTTAATTTATTTTTCATTATTGTTATCATTCTTATTTATATTGTTTGCTCTGGAATCCTATACTAATGAATCACCTTAGAAACTGTAGCGTATATCCATAAATAAAATTCCTGTTTTTCTTTTACAAGAGATGTTAAAATAAGCTACTCAATGCACTTGGTTGGTTGTTATAACTTGCTATATGGAAAACTTGTAAATACAATGTATGTCACTCTCTTAGAGTATAAAAACAAGTTTTTAAATACTTGATCCTTAGATAGGATCAGTTGAGTAAATTTAAATCTTTAAAGGGGATGTGTATTAAGCTTGCTTTTGTTTTCATCATATAACAAACCTGGTAAGTGACTTTTAAATGAGAGTTCACGATGTTTTAGTAGCTGTAGCCCTGAACCAAAAGAGAAGTGTTAAACATGGCAGTAGATCAACAGGACCCCGTATGTCAGAGAACGTTCATTTTGTCCAGCAGGCAGCTTATAGTGTCGACTGAGGTTCTTCACACCTCTGTGAATAGAACTACCACATCCTGTCCTGGGGCCATTCTCACCCAAAGAGGTGAAGAGGAGACTGATACTTGGCTGTTTGTTTTTATTTCTTCATATTGTGTGTCTCTTTATTGAACCTGTGTCAGCGATTTATTACGAACTACGAATGAATGTAGGTGTCTGTAAATATAAGGTAGCTTTTGAAGGATGTCTCCTGCCAGCTTGTGGCAGATGTAATCCGAACAGCTCTGTGAATACTCTAACTATTTTGTTTTTATTGTGTAAAAAATAAAGCCAAACCTGCATTCTTGCAGTCATCGGAATTGTGTAGGTAATATTTTTCAACCGTTTATTTCCTTGTGGAGATGGAGTCCTTCCTTGTCACCTTCTTGCCGAATGTGTCCTCTGCTCTGGCGGAGTTCATCGTTTTATGTCATCCCTTCATTTCAGGTTGTTTTATCTGTTTTTTTTTCATTAAGCTTGTTCCATCATACATATGCAGCAGAGGCGGCTAACGCTAACACGACACCTAAAATTTATAAATAAAATAGGACGAGAAAATTGTTGCACTGGAGTCTGAAAGCAACAGCAGAGGAAAGTCGGGTTCTCACCCAGTCAGTCTCGGCACTTTGCAGACATCTCATAGTGGAAATTCGGGTTCTCGCCCAGTCAGTCTCGGCACTTTGCTGACATCTCATAGTGGAAATTCGGGTTCTCGCCCAGTCAGTCTCGGCACATTGTTGATATCTCATAGTGACCTGGAATGTCAACACATGACTGTTGATGGAGTCAGTTAAATAAAACAAGAAAAAAGTCTGAAAGTATCTTATCCTGCTTTAAGTGATAAAAAGGAATATTTGACTATTTAGTATTATAAGTTCATACCGTGTTGGGCATATTTAGTATTAGACAAATGATTAGGTGTGCTGAATTATAGCCCGATGTTTGTGAGGCTCCTATTTCTGTTTGAGTCCTCAATATTATCAGCACGCATGATTAAAGTAATTGTGGATGCATTTTTATTTGTGAAACTCAGGTTCCAGTAATGACTTTCAAAGCTGTGGGGCTACAAGCCCTTTTCCCCATACCTGAGTATATGGGGTGAAGACTGACTCCCAGTGTTAAAGGCATGGTCAACAAGCTAGCCAGCCTTCAGTCAGCTTATTTAAGGTGGAAATTTTGGCCATCATACCACCACTTAACCATTGCTCTGCCTATAATGGTAACCATTATAAGGAGAAGGATCCAATTCACCCAGGCTAAGATCACAAGGAGAAATTTTTTTATTGAAACCAACCCCCAAAATGAAAATTAGAAGGTTTATTCCACTGTGCAAATCGAACGAAATAAAAAAAACAGGGTACTTACCGTTGTACAAAAGAAATAAAACAGTTGGTCTAGTCCATCGTACAATGTGATTAATGAGCATGTACAATCTATTATACTGAGGGAAAAACTAGTTAATGCTACATACTTCTAAGGTTTGAAATGTATGAGCTCAGCACTTTGAGACAAAATTTTTTTAATAACTTTTGAATTCCATCAGACATATACTCAATTTTACCACTTAGGTAATTTTAATTTTATGTAAGGAGCAATTTAATAATAGAAAACGTTAAGTTGACCTTTTGAAAATAGGATCCCTTTCCCCAAGAAGGGCTGCTGGAGTGCTGTCCCCAGCCTAATTTGATGTCTGGACCATGCTGTTAGTAAGCGACTACGGCTGAATTCCAACCAACGTGAAAACAGACGTGGAAAACCCTGTGCCGACCCCCAAGCCAGCCCAGAATGCAGACAGTAAGCACTGTCACTGTGTACGTTATAAACAGCATGAAACATGACCATGAACTGCCAAATGTTTATTACTGCTTCACCCTCCATCTTGTTTTCATCTTGCATTCCTGGCTGTCGGTTTGAAGGCTTTTTCAGACTGGCTCGTTGTTGTTTTGAAGGCACAAATGCGCTTTGTGAAAAAGACTAAGGAGGAAGAATTACACAGACGATCAGGGCTCTTGTATTGTATTTTTGCATCTTTGATGCAGCTTGCATGCCAAACTGCAGCAGCCCAAATCAGTTTCAAGTTCAGCTTTTCACCAGACCTGATTGTGACCAAGAGGCAATGACTGCCTGCTTTTTCAATTTTATTTAGACTGGAAAAAATGAATACTTTGAATTTAATCAAAGTTACTCTCTGTAAATACATGTATTGTGAAAAAGTAGAGCATATCAGGATTACTTGTTCTGGTACCATCTGTACTAAAGAGTATGTAAAATCTCCTAAATGGGCTTTTCATAGTTCCACATCGCCATCTAGTGGTTGTATAAATAGGCATTTAACAGCAGTACTGGACGAGATTGATGAATTGTCTGAAAAAAAATAAATCAGACCGTTGTTTTACTGATGGGTTTTCATCCAGTGTTCCTGATCCAGAGCATCCTTCCATTTTACAAAACAACTTCATCCTATGCAGGGTTGTGGGCCTAGAGCCTATCTCAGGCAGCTTAGAGCACAAGGGGGTGGACTCTTTGGATGGGGTACCAAGCCATTGGAGGGCACACATATACTATGGGCTGTTTTTAACTGCTAGCTAGTCTAGATTGCATATCTTTGTACTACAGGAGGGACCCCACAAAGCACAGGGGAACATGTAGGCTCCATACACAGAGAAGAGGTGGGATTCAAACCCCCATCCCTAGAGGTTTGAGGTAACAGTGCTAACCACTGAGCCACCATTCAATTAGGTGCATTGTCTTAAATATATTTTTAAGAGACTCACACTCAGTTTCACTTCGGCAATTGAAAAAAAACCCAACAACATCATGGCTAACAGGATCTTGGGTGAGATCCAGTAAGGCAGTACTGTGGAACCTTGACAAGACGACCGAAAGCTTGACACCTACTCAGTGATGATCTGGGTGGCCTCCTTGGCACTGTGGTGCAGGCTGATGACATCACAGATCTCCTGACTGTTCATGGTGAAATTTATCCCAGCTGTGGTCAGCACCAGGAAAGAGTCATGGGTGTGATGTGGCGTTCACAAACAAATATAACAAGCTGTGAGTCCATGTGTATACATGTGTTTATGAACCCAAGAATCAAGTGTCCAGGGACAGAGGTCATGGTGTTGTCTAATGTAAACCCAACACCTACAGCAGATAATCAGTCAGATCGGACACATGGGAGCTTAGGTGCTGCTATGAGGAGAAGTGTCACACCATGCTTCATGGCAGGCTTGAACATAGCAATTAACTAGAGCTGGCTTGAGTTGCTTCAGAGAATTCAGCATGACATCAGGGTGCACCATAGGCCTGCTAGTCGGCATCACAAGCGGCTGCTACATGCTCCGCAACAAAGCCACTGCTGGGGTGGGCCGTGCTAATTGGCCACCCACTCTGCTCCTCAAAAGAAGATTTGACCCACTAATGAATCTCTGCGTGAGAACTCCCAATGTGAATGGGAATTCGAAAAGAGTTGGAGAAAGACAAAAAGGAAAGTCTTCTGACTTAACAAAAGCCAGACAATTATTCTTCTCTTACATTATTAACCAGAACCCTGGAAATTTTCATTATATTCCACTGTTGACAAGCTACAAAAAACTTGACATGTTTAACCCCAAAAACTACAGAGTTTGCGTCTTTCTTCAGTAGCAAAATCATAAATATTAGATGGGCCATTAATACCTCGCAGCCTAAACATGAAATAAATCTATCTCTGTCTCAATACAGGAACAACTGAATCAACATGCCAAACTTCAGTTATATTTACTTAAAAACATCTTTCTTAAACCAGCCACCCGCTGTCTCAGCACACCCACCAGCTTCTTAAAAAACATCTTTAGCTAGTTAGCAAGAGATCATCTGCAAATAGCGAACAGCTCACTTTTATCAGGCATTTTTACCAGGACCCACAGTTATTAGTCCCCTCCTTAATCAGGTATCCTGGACACTTCCTTACTAAAGAATTATAGACTTATTTCAAACCTACCCTTTCAAGGCAAGATTACTGACAAAGTTGTTTTTAAGCAACTTACAAACTTTTTAAACAAAAATAATAGGTTTGACAACTTTCATTCATTATTCAGACAAGACCACAGTACCAAGACTGCTCTTACAATGATAACGATAACATTCATCTTAATAATAATATCAGCATTGCTGTTTCTAGATCTTAGTGCGGCTTTTGATACTCTTGATCACAAAATATTTTTAGGTCATTTGGAAAACTGGGCAGGACTTTCTGACGGTTATATGATAAGAGATGAGAGAGAATCTTTATTTTCATTGCACACAGAGCAAAGAAATGTTGTTTAGCAGATCTGTATTTCTAATACAGCATGTTCAATGTACATATAAAATAAAATACAAGTATAGATACGTATACACAGGGAATATTTATCCAAGCTAATACAGTATTATGTACAATATAATAGTGCAAATGGGGAACAATGCAAAGTATCAAGGAGGTATAAGAAGCAGTATGACGTATGGCTGGATCCATAGATCTTACTGCACATAAGTAAGGGGGAGGTATACTGTTTACGAGGGATTAGGGGATAGTATGGGGGTCGGTGGGAGCAGACGGAACAGTGGAATGTCATTTAGCATCAATCCAACATTAATATGGCATGCACAATATACACTGCTTGGCCAAACAATAAGTCATGGCTTCAATTTAAATAAGCAAATACTGTACTTAAGAGCCAGCAGTCTGGTCTAGGAGCAGCAGAGTTATGCAGCAGTAAAGTGAAATCAGCTGAGTACCTGAATCTACTGAATGACCAGGTTATCCCATCAGTGGATTTTTTCTTCCCTGACAGCACGGGTGTATTTCCAGGACAAAAATGTCAAGATTTTTCAGGCTCAAATTGTGAAGGAGTGGTTTAGGGAGCATGAAGAATCATTTCCACACATGAACTGGCCACCATAGAGTCCTGACCTTAACTCCATCGAATGTCTTTGGGATGTGATAGAGAAGACTTTATGCAGTGGTTCGACTTTCCTGTTGTCAATACAAGATTCGATGAAAAATTAATGCAAATCTAGGATGAAAAAAATGTTGAGACATTGCATAAACTCGTCCAAACAATGCCATGATGCTCCTTAATCAAAGCTAAAGATGGTCAAATATAATACTGAAGTATGCAGCTTTCTTTTTTGGCCAGGCAGTGTACATTCACAGTCAATGACAATAAGCACAGGGTAGCACAGTTAAAAGCACACCATACATGGTATGAGACTAACAATGCGACATGAGGAAATGCAGATAACAGGGATTGGGGATATGGACCATAGATCCTGTAGCGCATCATTGTGGAAGAGGGCTACCATTCATAGTGTGGAGCTATTTGGGTGGGTACGGGACAGGCGGGCAACTACTGTGGGAAAAATGCTCTTTTTCAGCTTATATTTATTTTTAGAAGGCAGAGGTTTCTTAGTTGTAATTGACAATCTGAACAAATTGCCAGGACTTGTCGAGTCCCCCAATGCTTGACCCTAAACGGAATCCAAGCCAAAGATTTTGGGGTTCTATGAGATTCAACCTGAAGTTTAGCAGCAATATTACTGATCTGGAAAGTGGACACTGGAGGTACACTGAAGCAGGCACTGGAAGTAAGCTGAATGGTTTGCTTCCTGAGGAAGAACAGAAGGAGCAGGCTATTTAAGTCTATATAGAAAGTTTATTGAAAGCATCCCAGACTGGTAACAGTCAAAAGCTGCTGGTGCCTGTTGCCGTAGAAGTACACTTATGTAAGTCCTTCTGTTGTGCTGCAGTCAATACCCCACAATCTTGTGTGATCTCATTCAGCAGCTGAAATCTCATAACATTGTTACCAGAGCCTACAATGTCAGGGAACGTTTATTCCTGAATGAATCAGCGAGTGAAACTGCACCCAGAAATCGAGACAAATCCAATGGTCACTAGAGCAAAGAGGGGAGGGGGGTTACTCTGAAGTAAAATGACTACGAGTCCTGTCTTCTGCCAGCTCTGTGGTTCTTTGACCCAAGGAATACCAGTTACTGTGCTTAATGGAACCAGTAAGTTCAACAAAAACGACCTCCTTCAGCAGTTCTTACTGTTGAGCTGCATACATTGAATAATAAATAAAAACCTATAAAATTACACCAATTTTTACATTTTACTCATTTAGCAGACTCTTTAGTCCAAAATGACATAGACCAAGGCAAATACAACACAAACATACAGCATACCTTATACCTAAGGTATAAATACAACTAGGCTGATTTTTCAGTGTAAGATTAGCAACCAAGTGCAGGTTAACACGGGATTAACAGTTATACAACGTGTCCTATCAGAATGTAATTCTACTCAAATATGAAGTCCTTGTAAATCAGCACTAAAGACAGGAGCTTAAATAAGACGTTGGAGAGGGAATCCATAGCAGGAGATCTAGGTGAGTTATGTGGAAGAAAAAAAAAGTCATAAGTATAATCGGAATTGTTTTGTTCTGCTAATTAGAGAACATTTTGAGAGGCGAAATGTGAACGGGTGTGTTTCCAGAATCTGAGGGTTAAAATGCTTGGAATACTGTGACGTGTTTGATATGAAATGCTAAGTAGTGCGATGCTTTATATTAACGTGGAGAAAGGCATATTATGATTGTGTGTGTAAAACAGAAGGTTGCACCCTGAACTGTAATCTCATGGTATGCAGTAAAGAAAACACGGGGGTGTGCGACTCCGGAACAAGCCTTATCTGCAAACATAGCCACCTCAGTGCAAGGCTAAAAGTTGCAAAGCACAGATAGTATAGTTCGCGGCGAAACCGGTCCTAACTGGAATGAGGCAGTCAACTCTGTGAGATGAGGACCTTAGAGAGTGATAAACAAGGGAACGTTCTCGCTGGGGAAGATATAAGAAGGCTTGCTCAGCGGCTGAGATTCAGACTTGAGCGTGTAGCCTCCTGTCTCCGCTGGTTCTGTGCACGGTGCAAACGTATTTGAAGAATAAACACTTTCTGCAACACGAAGGTTCATGTCCGGTAAATTTCCTTTGGAGTCAAGAAAAATTTCCTCCACAGTTATTGGATGGCTTAGAGGAGTTCCCAGATGAGGTGACTCTTGAGGCATTTCTTAACGCTTGACTGGGAGTCCGTAGATCAGATGTAGATGGGCAGCTCGTTCCACCATCGAGAGACTACACGTGAGAATCTTCTGCACTGAGACTTCTCGTGTGAAGATGAGATCACCAGATGGCGTTGGTCAGCTGAGTGTAAGTCTTGAGGAGTGATTCCCTTCTGAGCCACCGAACCTGCTCTGATCACTGGACTGCAACCTCCAATACCCTGTTGTCCTCCTAACTGTTACAGGATTTGTTCTTATTTGTATATATTGTTATTTGTATTAATTAATTTGTCCTGCCCGGTGCTGGTCAGAGTAGGATGGGTTTCCCCCTTGAGTCTGTTTCCTCCCAAGGTTTCTTCCTTCTGAGGGAGTTTTTCCTTGCCACTGTCGCCTTTGGCTGACTCTCTGGGGACTCTGGGCCCAGGACTATGTAAACCGCTTTGTGACAGTGCTTCTTGTTAAAGGCGCTATATCAATAAAATTGTATTGAATTGATTCGATGGAGGTGGTGCCAGTCCATTGACGGTTCTGAAAGCCAGCGTCACTGACTTGAACTTGATGCAAGCATCTATAGGGAGCCAATGGAGATAAACAAAGAGAGGGGGAACACAGGACCATCTGGACTGAGTGAAAACCAGACATGCTGCTACATTCTGAAACATCTGGAGTGGCTTGACAGCACAAGCTGATAGCCCAGCCAGTAACCAATTGCAGTAGTTTAACTGGGAGATGACAAGTGCCTGGACAAGGAGCTGAGCTGTGTAATCAGACAGATATTGCCTGATCTTCCTGATGTTGTGGAGTGCAAACTTGCAGGATTGGGATACAGATCCAGTTCCAGGTCCATGTTTGTCTGCAATACCTACCAGTAATGGAGATAGCATTTCAGAGGAGAGATATGGACATGGTGCAGCCCATGGACAGAAGCATGCCTGATTACAGATATGCTTTACTTACTGTCGATCCTCAGCTTTTGACCAAGGTATGTTCTGATGAACTGGTTGTATGCCGATTCAGTGAGCTGATTTCTCAGTGCAATAACATTATTCATAATTAAGCCAGTGGCAGCAGCATACCAATGGGCTGCTGTAATAGGATAGGATGGGCTTAACCAGGGTCCCTGGAGCAGTCGGAATTAAGGACCGAATGGCAATATGACTACTCTTTTAGCTACAGCATTTGAATCCTTGACCTGCCAGACCTAGGCACGATCCATAACCTGCTGACCTATAGTACACAGTGCTTTTTATGGAACCTATGAAGATTAACAGTTTTGTTATACTGGTGTCCAACAACAATAAAGACTTTTATCCTTGTGAAAGGGTCTGACCGCTCAGAAGTCACACTCAGGATCAGCCCCAGGCCTCCGGACAACCCCCATGTCAAAATCGCTGCATGTGGAATTCCTCAGAAGGAATGTGGACGGTGTCCGCAGGCTGTGCCCCCTGGCTGGGCCTGGCCGTATTTTAGCACCAAAGCGGTATGAAGAAGGCGGACAGAGAATCCATGGAAAGAGCCCCCTCCATTGGTCTTTTGTTTAAAGCTAATCGTAACCCCACTGCGTTTTTTTGCCTGTCAGATTCCTCCGGGGATGACCCCTCAGGGTAAAACCATCGGCTCCACCACTGTTGCACCAAGTGTGGGGGAATGGGATAGAAGAGACACTGGAGCTGATGCTACTTGGCCGCAATGTGTTTTGGTTGAGCTTGAGTAAGGGAGAGTGGCTCTGGTGCTAGCCATCCCGCTTGTGATTTTGCTTGAAGACACCGTAATAAAGGCTCGCAGCCCCAAGGGGCGGTTTTCTTGTTATACCGCGACTCGCCCCTGTGGTGTGTCCTTCCCCATCCCACAACATCCTTCATTCTTGATAGGCAGAACATTGTCATTATCTGTACTCATACTGTATGTATCATTTTCCCATCATGCTACATTGTTATGAACTTTGCCCCACAATATTACTGAGGGAAATGCACGATTTCACCAGATTACTCATGAATATTTTACCACAGCATAATCAGATTGAGCACCCTGCCGTATGACTGTGGGGTATCAGGTAGCAACCCATGAGTACAAATCCATGTCCTAAATTAACCACTGTGTGATCTGTGTCGCCCTTACTAATTCTTGTCAAAATGAGTAGCAAAACATTATTGTGGTTAACCCTGAAGTCAAATTTATGCCAAATTCCTTAAAATGACATCAATTGTTTGAAATTAACTTGAAAATGCACACTTTTAACTTTTCAAGAGAACGCGAAGTCCATGTCCTGCATACATTGGTTAATCGCAAACTAGGTTTTCCTGTAATGATGTAATGAGTCAAAATGCTAAAACGCAAAATTAAATACATGCCAAATCAGTCCATTTCAAAAATGGGCTAACCAAAACTTATAAATTAAAATAACTGGAACACTTTTTCAAATTTGAACGTATTAGTTTTTAAGAACCTTGCAGACCAGTGCGGTTAGATTACATCACATTTTCTAAGTGACATTGACGCCCAAGTGTCATCAGTGCCCTTTCACCATGTCGAAAGAAACTAAACTGTAGTTACCTTTCACTAAGGCTAATGTTTTACAAGCAAATACTCACAAATATTAATCACATTTGGACTGAGAATCAGCATCAGCAAACTCAAAGCCACAGTATTCTCTTGGATTGGGATGGTATTTGTTCCATTTGGCTAAGGGAGGCAGCCTGCCATTAGGTGTGGGACCTTAAGGACCTCAAGACCTCCTTCAGTAAAAGCGAATGTGGTGTTGATAGGCAAATGATATATGGCTGCAGACTTCTGGACATGGAGGAGCTGAGGGGTGGTGAAGCAGGACATAAGTCATCATAGAAGAATCAGGGTTTACACATCAATACGCACCCTTGTCATCACCTTAGAGGGTAACAGAGCAGCCAGCTGAGGTGATGTGGCCTTGATATCAAAATGCCATCTGGTTAGCCATTCAGGGCATATACCACTGGGCAGAGGCCCCATGGTAGACCCAGAACATGCTGGAGAGATTTTGTGTTGGTAACACGTGGAAATCCACTAGAACAAGCTAGGCCCCCTGGCCTTTAAAAGAGCGGGGCTGACTTTCACTACATGCTGTTATGAGGATGACGCTAAAGATAAAGAATGTTTACAGCAACAAAGTTGTTTATTAATGGATGCAGAAATATAAATAGTCATCATGAGATGAAAAAATGCTCTTTTGAATTACTTCTTGGGAAAGGGAACTTATGTCATGGTGCAGAAATAATGCAAAAAGTCCAGTTATTAAGGTACTTGGTGGAAGAATACAAAGAATGCAGCACTGCACCAGAGCTTGCTGGTGACACCACCACTGACGTGGGTATGTTCCTCTGGAGTCACACATGAGCGGCCATGATGATCAAAGTTCCTCCTTTTTCACTGTGACGTATGTATTTCAGGTCTACTCTCGTCTCGTTTTACAGTCATAAATCTGATGGCATTATAAAAGACACCATGTCCTCCATCAAAGCATTCTGCTGCCAGATAAGGGTTCAACATATCAGCGTTGGCCGCAATAAAATATATTTCACTTGTCCATCCATTTTTTCCAATCTTTATTTAGCAACAAAATAAAAATGCTAAAAAAGTTTGCTAAATGTCCTGCCTCAAGCATGTTTCCATCAAATTAATGTTGTTTTCTTAAATTGTGTTCAGAAAAACCCTTGTCTCCTCTTCCGTCCAGCTGTACCTCTCCGTGCTGTTCGTTGTGATGATGCATGTGAGATAAGGCTAAATCCTGTCACATGGCACTACATTGTTGACCAGTTTTGCCATCAGTGAAAAAGTTTCCAACCGAGTTTTCACAACATTCCAAGTACCAACAGGATTTATGCCTTAAACTTAAACAGAAAAATTTTATGTTGATGTTTCGGAAATATTGCGAATCCCTCCAGCATGTCCTGATTCTTCCTCAGGGCCTCCACCCAGTGGGATGTGCCTGGAACAGCTCCCTTGGGAGCCATTCAGGTGGCATCCTTATAAGATACCTGAACCTCGATGCCTCTTGATCTGCAGGAGCAGCAGCTCTATTTCAAGGTCCCCCTGGATCATCCAACTCCTCACCCTTTCACAGAGAGTCCAGTAACCCTGCAGAGAAACTTCACTTCAGTCATTTGTACTTCGGATGATGTTCTTTTGGTTATTACCTAAAGCTAAAGACCACAGGTAAGAATCGGGATGTAGATCGCTGCTTCACCACCACTGACCCCTTCAGTGTTTGCACAGCTGCAGTCAGCAAATCGATCCTCCTGTCAATCTTATGTTCCCTCTTACCATCACGTGAACAAGATCCTGAGGTTTTTAAACTCCCTTACTAGGGGCAGACTCTCTCCCTTCACCTGAGAGGAACAATCCAATGTCAGTGGTATACTGGAGGTCCTGACTGGATGAGACCAGAAACCTGACAGCTTTAGCCCCCCCATGCCTGATGCCTTTCCAGCCTTTTCTGCAACAGACTACCCCAATGTCATCTCTGGACAGATTTCATCTACCCCTGCAGCCTTTCTAAAATAGAGACCTCTGAGCACCATAGTGACTTCAGCTGCAGTGATAGAGTTAGATCCACCAGAAGTTTTTACCACTGAGAGAGGGCATTCCTCCCCAAGATATGAGGTTCTTCAAAGCATTCTGTCCACTACTTGACAATATCCCCAGACCTGGTCAGCACTCCACAGCCTAAACACAGCTGTAACAAGTATCCCCCTACTCATGAGCCTAAGGTAAAATTCAAAAGGTGAAATCTTTTCAGCTGGAAATGCGATTGCCATTAATTGCAATGGAATTTTTTTTAAGCACACAAATAAACTGAGATGGCACATGACAATCGGTAAGCATGACTTTGAAACAAAGATGGAGTGAAAGTAACTGCAGACATGTAAGAGTGTCATAATGCAGGGATGGAAGGATGCAGGGCTGCTAGCACAGCCACCCCTTGGAAACCTCAGGGCACCCCTCTAGCCACCCCACTGGCCACCCCAAACGCATCTGTAGAGATTTTATTTCAGAAGCGGAACCATGCAATGCTGTGGTGCACCGTAGGGCTGTTAAGTCTGTGACCTGCCCTCAGTTTAGGTGGTTAACTCCTTTACACCACAGCGCTCCTGAACCAACAGGTTTGTGAAACCTTTAATTGAGTGACTTTAAATGTGGTTTATCCCAATTATTCTTGTCACGTTTTAAATTTATTACCCGTATTTTAAATCTGTTTGCAATGTTCCACTTCAAACACTTTGGAATGGAACAAACAGAGCAAGTTATATAAATTTGTTACATTTCAATGTCCTTGAAATTGGTGCTAATGTTTTATATTGCTCAGACAGAGTGAATTACTGGCTAAAAATAAATATTTGCTACTTGAAAATATTTAAAGCTAACCCTCTTGTTGCAATGGGTTCCAAAATGCCAGTTTAAGGCTTAATTGACAATATATCTCCTTGGTTTAAAATTCCAGGACAACTTTTTTCTTTTGTTATACTTTTTTTTTGTTTCATCTCTTTTTGCTTTGTATGCAGCAAACGTAAAAGATCGAGGTGACAACTTTGTTGGAGATGGATAGAAATGACACAAAATAAACTTTTGTTGAGAGTAAAAATAATCAAGGAAAATACATTTTAATTAAACATCCACAATAGGTCAGTGTGTTTATTTCTGCAATACGACAAATAAGTTTAGTATAAGTTGAAATTATAGATGTCTTACTTAACGTTATGTATGTGACATACTCCAAGGTGCTTTACCTTCAAAACAACATGCAGCTACTGAGATTAGTACAGTATGAAGTGATAATGTATCTGTATCAAGCTTTTTTTAATGAAAGCTACACAGCATAATTCGAGTAGAGGAAATGAAGAGGCAGGACAGATCAGAGACAAATACATGTAGGATGAGAATAATGAAGAAATATTGGAAGAACAGGATGAGGAAGTCAGCAAAGAGCAACAAGTGGCAACTGTGCAAGTAATACAATGCTAGTTATTCCAAAACAGTTCCGTGCAATTGAGAGGCAGAGGGTGTAGGTCATTGAGTGTTCAGCAGCCTGATGGCCTGTGGGAAGAAGAGGAGGACAACAGGGAAGGGAAAGGTGATTGGCAAGAGTCAGCAGCTGGCAGGTGTGCTGGACCACCAGGTATGACCTTATTACTTATGTTGTGACAATATTAAACTTTATTTACTCCACAACGGGAAGCTGCCTTATCATTGAGTGGTAGTGGCTCAGAGGGTAATGCATTGAACTATAAACCCAATGGTTGCTTATTCTATTCTCACCACTAGGATTTTGCCCCTGAGCAAGACCCTTAACCCTAAAATACTCCAGGGTGACTGTTCCGGTAAGTTCTTTGTGTAATGGGCAAAATGTAAGTTGCTTTGGACAACAGCATCGGCTAAATGACTAACTAATTAATTAGCCAATTTGTTTTACACTACATCACTTATAAAAATGTGTCTGGCTAATATGATTTACAGTCAAAATCTAATCAATGTTTACTTTTTCTTCATTCTTGTTTCTTTTTATTTCAGATATATCCAAGTCAAGGGGTGAGGGACCTGCACAGCCAAAACTTCCTGCATGATTGGGTTGCTTTGAGTCTGATTCTGCAAAATACATGAATGCCTTATTTGAAACCAATGTATGGATCAATGATTGTGATGACACTGCAGTGTGTTATTAGGAATTTACAAATTAACAGGAAAAGTGTAAATGCCACGACTTCCAGTGTTTTTCTGTTCTTGTCTCAAGGTTTCTCTTAAAATGACATTGTTAAATAGACAGTGTATCTAATATTTATGAATGTACAGTAGCTTTTTACAGCTGGGACCTGTTCCAGGAAGCAGGTTCACTGAGCTATCTGGATAAGTTTTTGACTAAATTCTCCATTGCTTTCACAAGACAGGAAAGAAACTGACCACAAAATATACACGTGAATGAACTGTATCTGTGAATGTTCGATTTCTACATAAAGGAACAAAAAACAATTCAGGAGCCTCCCTTACTTTTCTATTTGGCTATATAATATCATCTGCATTGCATGCAATGTCCTCAATTGCAAAGCAATGTTGGGTAAATCTTCTGGAGTGCTTGATCCAGCCCGATAGTCCTCTACACCAGTGTCAGTGTGCCTTATCCAGCCCTGACAGTCCTCTACACCAGTGTCAGTGTGCCTTATCCAGCCCTGACAGTCCTCTACACCAGTGTCAGTGTGCCTTATCCAGCCCTGACAGTCCTCTACACCAGTGTCAGTGTGCCTTATCCAGCCCTG
>JAACJT020000064.1:9397254-9414976 GCA_009936485.2 Gymnarchus niloticus | reverse complement strand
CCAGTGTCAGTGTGCCTTATCCAGCCCTGACAGTCCTCTACACCAGTGTCAGTGTGCCTTATCCAGCCCTGACAGTCTTCTACACCAGTGTCAGTGTGCCTTATCCAGCCCTGACAGTCCTCTACACCAGTGTCAGTGTGCCTTAGCCAGCCCTGACAGTCTTCTACACCAGTGTCAGTGTGCCTTATCCAGCCCCGACAGTCCTCTACAGCAGTCTGAGTCTGCCTTATGCAGCCATGACAGTCCTCTACAGCAGCCTGAGTCTGCCTAATCCAGCCAGGACACTCCTTTACACCAGTGTCAGTGTGCCTTATCCAGCCCTGACAGTCCTCTACACTGGTGTCAGTGTGCCTTACCATACGTTCACACCACAAGTGGTGAGAGTGTCAATGCAACCGGAAGTCATTCATTCTCTAAGGGAGGGCGTGTCGCCAGGTGACAAGCAGTGGTGTGGCGCAATTTGGACAACGTGAGTATCAAAAAGAAGTTGAAGCCCGGTCAGTTTTATGGTAATGAGCTATGACGCGGCTCGACGGTAACCAATCATAATGTAGAAATGCTCTGCTAAAGAGAGTTCCACAGAACACACGCATGTAAAGTTTTGTTGTAAATGGTGCGGCTCCTTTAAGAGTGGTGTGCGCAGAAGAGTGAGAGAGAGAGAGCGGTGGGGAGTTGGATTTGAGTGGAGCAGGTTGGTGTAGCATACACAGAGTGATAGCAGAAAATTAAAGGAGTCTTCAGATCAAAAAGAGAAGTATGTGCCTGGTTCATTGCACCACCATCTGCAGGCCAGAAGGATGGGGAGTTAACCCCAAAGTTTGAGTCAAAATAACTTCGGTCCTGGAGCAGCACAACTGCATAAGTTTCCTCTGCGCTTCCAGACTATGGTCAGTATTAACCATTCTTGCTTCTGCCCCTGACTGTAGTCTGGAAGCGCAGAGGAGACTTATGCGGTTGTGCCTGTTTCCCTCACCTTGCTAGGAGGCTAATTAAGATTGCAGCCCCCAGTCAGCACCTTGTCGGTGAGAGTAAACATAACGCATTCAGAAAAGTAACCAGCCAGCCTAGCCCATCTATGTCACTGACTGCGGTTAATGAAGTGGATTTAAAAACGGACTATTGAAGAAAGTGGAATGAAAATTAGTGATGTAATAAACCGTTCTCAGGAGATAGAGGAACTGTTAGGTTAACGCAGAATGGCAGTGAAACAGACAATGCGCCTAATCCGCCATTTAAGTTATTGGACACTAACCCATTTAAAGAGGACATGGAACGAGCCTGGAGAGCGGGGGTGCGATGCAAGGAACCATGCAGACACCTGCACAACCCTGAAGTTTGTATGCAGCCAGCGGGGCACTCAGTAGCCAGTGTGGCAATTCCTAGTACAAACCCCTTTGCCTCCGCCCAATCAGGGAGTTACATTCATAGCACTCCTGTTTCCCATCATTCTCCACGCTCCTCAGGCCCACAGTTGCGCACCCTATGCTATAATGCACCCACAGATATGAAGCCCACACGTTCCGTTCGGCAGGATGATGATGCAACAACACAACTAAAGCCCCCTCTCCCTAGCTGCGAGCAAAATAAACTCTGTGCGTGCTAACCCTGCCCCACATGCCACTCGTATTCATATGAGAGTGAGGATATGACTCCAGGGAAAGAATCCCCACCCTATGTCAAGGCCAGCATGATGGTACCACCCCATGGAAGGAGTTCCGAGACCGATTCTCGAACTGCACCCAGACGAACTGCTGGACTGAAAAGACCAAGGCCATGTAGCTAAAGTTCTGCTTGATGGGTGTGGCAGGGCAATCGTTCACCGGAACCCACGGTCACCTCAATGGGACTACCATTGTCTGGTGGAGGAAATCGAAACTGTGCATGGACCCTCCTCGGAGCATGCAGCTGCAGTGACCATTGAGCTGATACAACAAGTCCGAAAGCTTCCACATGTTAAGGGATGACTTATATGAGAAGGTGGTAGTGGCTTACAGTGACAGGACAGAGACCGAGCAGGATGCCCTAGGTGTGGAAGTTCGTTGGAGTTCGTTGTCATAACTGCTCGGGCATCAGTCACATGAAGAGAAATTGCCCATCGCTAAGGAAAATGAGCAGGGGTCGACCCCCAACAGCTGCTCGTGAGTGTCCAGAGCCCACTGTGCTTCGCTTTAGAGCTCACAGTCAAGAGAAGAGCATTTGGCTGCCAATCTACGAACTGGATGTCTGTGCTGCCCTGGACAGTGGGGCATGGGAGAGTGTCTTGCCCCTACGGCACTATGAGGCCATCCACCTAGATGCTCGACCCTCACACCACCCGACAGCTGTAAAGACTCTGTTGGGGGTGGGACCTGGGGACGTTCCTGTAATTGGGGAGGTTCATACCCCTGTCCGGATCAACAACCGTCTGGTGGTCATGCAGTTTCTGGTGGCTGACATTCCTGGCGAAGAGGCCCTCCTGGGCCATTCATTCCTTACCCAGGCCCAAGCATACCTGGATTTTGGAAATAACTACATCATACTGTTTGGAGAGGAGGTGCAGTACTTCCACGCCATGGATAAACCAAAGATGCACGCAGTGAGAGTGAGCTGAATTGTGGTGGTTGGGGCCGTGTTGGAGTAAGTAGTAAGAGGCAAGACCTGCATTAAAGGCCCCCTGAAAGGGGAAGTGGTGCTGAGCCCTACCAAAGGTTTTGTGGAGAAGCATAAAGTGCTAGTCACCCGGGTCCTGGTGGAAGCCCAATGGTCTAAAGACGTGCCCATCTGCATCTTCAACCCCGGACATACAGCTGTAATCATAAGAAGGGGAGCTATCGCAGGTTTTCTCCAACCGGCAGAAGCCCTGCTGCCCACCAATACAATGGCCGAGGTCATGCCGTCGGACCCTCTGATTGTTCCACAGCACCTGCAGGAGCTTTACAACCAGAGTGCCGTTGAACTCAACCAAGAGGAATGGCTCCAGCTGCCCCAGCTGTTGGATACCTATGGCTGTGTGTTTTCTACTGGACTGGGCAACCTGGGCCGCACAAGCCTGGTGCAACACAACATTATGACCCAACCAAGAGTCGCTGTCAAACAACCACCACGACGAATAGTGCCAGAAAAGTAGAAGGATGCAGACCAGCAAATAAAACAGAGCCTGGAGGCTGCATTAACCCCTCACAGCCACAACAGCTGGGCTTCACGCATAGTTAGGGTACACAAAAAGACGGAATGTACTGCCTCTGCATGGACTATAAGGCTCTAAACGACTGCACCATCAAGGATGCTTATCCTCTGCTCCGAATTCAAGACACACTCCACACCCTCTCTTCTGCTAGATGGTTCAGTACACTGGATCTCACCTCTGGGTACTGACAAGTTGAACTAACCCCCCGAGCCCGCCAAGCAACAGCTTTATGCACCAGAAATGGACTGTTTGAATGGAATGTCATGCCGTTTGGGGAAATGTAACGCTTCAGCGGCATTCCAAAGGTTAATGGACTATGTGTTGGCTGGCCTGCAGTGGGAAATGTGTCTTGTATATTTGGACAATATAATTGTGCTAGGCCGTGATGTACTGGAAATGCTATTGCGCCTCGGGCAGATTTTTGAAAGGCTGCACCATTCCAATCTAAAGTTGAAGCCAGCAAAGTGCTGTCTCTTCCGCCGCCAAGTAGGTTACTTGGGTCACATTGTCTCGGAGCAAGGGGTGGTCACCAACCACACCAAAATACAGAAGGTGCAGGAGTGGCCCAAACCCACATCAGTCCCAGAGGTCCGCCAGTTCATTGGCCTGGCATCATACTATCGATGATTTGTGAAGGATTTTGCAACCATAGCTGAGCCTCTACATGCTCTGACCAAGAAGTATGCCCGGTTCCAGTGGACTGCTGAATATCAGGCAGCATTCGACAGACTTAAACATCTGGTAACCACTGCGCTGGTCCTGGGCTACCCACTAGATCAGGGAAACATGATACTGGACACAGAGAGCGTGTGTTGGCATACAGGAGCTGCATGGGATCCAAAACTGAGTAGAATTACTGTATCACACGGTGAGAGCTGCCGGCTGTAGTGGAGTTCACGTCGCATTTCCGACAGAACCTCCTGGGGCGTCATTTCGCTTTGTGTAATGACTATAGCAGTCTCTGTTGGCTGACGAGAATGAAGGAGCCAGCTAGCTAGGTGGCTGGAGAGACTTAGTGAGTACGATTTTGAGATCGTCCATGGCCCCAGCGGCTGCATAGTAATGTGGACAGCCTCTGTAGGCCACCCTGTCGCCAGTTGTGCCCATGCAATCTACTGTGACCCTCCCCTGAGCCAACCTTTACCTCATTATCCTTTACCTCTGCTCCCTCGTATTCCTCTCCCTCTGATTCCTGTAAAATGTTCCAAAGTACAGCAGTTATCACAGAAGCCTCTTTAGAGTAGTGGCCTATTTGATTCATATATCTGCTCATGCCCAGTAGTCCAACTTGGAAACCCACTGGCAGAACACTGAGTGCCAGATGCAGGGGATTCATGCAATGCATTACTTGCACTTCCTTAGATATTTCAGTTTATGTGTGCCTCTTTTCATTACATTCTCTGAAAAATTACTTCAATTTGGCTTCATTTTCTACTCTTTTTAGCACTGACACAGAAGTGTAGAAAACAGTTAAGCAGTGTTTGTTTTGGTGATGTTACATTTCTGTTACTGATTTACAAATGTACGCATTTTCTCTCATAGTTTTCAAAAAACAAAGAAATGGAGTTTATTGTGAAAATTGGACTTAGATATGGTGAACTGTGTGAAGTGATTTGCAAAAAGTGCTTAATGAATTTTTAATGGGAGTTTACAAGAAATGTGTTTAGAGAGCTAGCACGATAGCACAAAGAAGTTTGTGTATTGGGAATTGTATGCCAGTATCCAATAACAGTGTGTTAGCAATTTTGAAAAACTGTATTTGTGGAAAGTATGCTTGTTTCCACTGACAGAACAGAAATGTGACAGCCTGATGAGGAAAAGTTTGTTGTACCACTGAGACAGGTGCATTTATCGGTAGATTGTGAACACTGTGAGGGTGACTGGATAGAAGAGCTTTAGGGGAAAGTGTCAGCTAATCAGTGCAAAAAGTGTGTGTGTGTGTGTGTGTGTGTGTGTGTGTGTGTGTGTGTTTAATTTTATTTGGATTTTAATAAATGGGCACTTAAAGATTCCAGGCAACTAACAAGCTTACATAAATTTGCTGATTTATTTAATCTTACTGTACTGTACAATCAGTCTACACAGAGTGAAATACATCATCAATACATTCTTGATGAAATCAATGGACAGAGATCCCTTTGAAATAATCATCATATGATTCAACATTTATGAAAAATAACTAGTGACATGATGACCTTCCTGGAAAGCACCCTACTTCCAGAACCAGGATGCATTCTTGATCTAAAAGCTGTTTCATTGCATCTACTGTGGGACCACAGTTCTCTGAGTTACACGCATGCTGGTATCATTCTGCTGGTGCATACTGCACTTTTTTTCAGTTTAAATTTTGATGCACGTAATTATATAATTCTCTGAACAGGCGGCAGGCTGTTTATTTACCAAAAAAATGAAGTCGTCTTCACCCTGTACTACAGCCTGCTGTGACCTTCAGAGCATCCTATGACAATAAACTGCCTTACTAGAGCACTCTCCACAGCAAACGGGTTGCTAGCTATATTCAAATCTGCAGATATAATTAATTACTACATTTCTGTATAGGTTATTTCTTGTAACCCTTAAAACAGTAATATAATACACCTTTATACATGTGTTATATTAATATATAGCAGAGATATACAATATTTACAAGATAGACATGTGACTATTGTCTACTGCAATTTCAGTCTATACCTAAAGTCCACATCATAAGTGGGCTGAAGGATCCCCAGGCCGGCTCGAGACTGATCGAGGGGTGGGATTTTAACCTCTGAGTCCAGAAGCTCCATCTCAAAGAAGGAGAGCAGCAACATCAAAAACAGCTTGATCTCATGGACAGCGAAGAAGCGGCCAGGACACTTGGTGACTCCAGAACCAAACGGCATGTAGTAGTACCGCAGTTTACGTCCATTTCGGTAAAAGCATGTCTTCTCCTGTCCGTTCTGATCCAAGTACCGGTCATACTTGTATGTCTATGGAGAAACAAAAAAGGCAATGTCATCAGGACTGGAGCAACTGTCACTTTATTTGTACATTATCTATAACTGGATCCAACTGCTCATAACTGCCATTTTCATGATGAACATGAGATCTTCCTGGTAGGATGAACAAGATGAAGATGTGCAGGAAAGCAACAGAATGAAACAAAATGCGACTCACCAAAGGATCCTCGTAGATCTCTGGGTCGAAGTGGAGCATTTGCGGGTAAAGCGCTATGACGTCATCCTTGCGGATGCGGTATGACTCTTTGTTGTCCAGTTGGAGCAGGAAGTCCTCCTTGGCCACCCGTACATTGAGGGAGGCACTGGACAGCCGCATAGCCTCCTTTATGATGCTGTCTGTGGGACGATGAAGCAGCAGCAGGCCTTATAAAATGACTGGACCTAATGTATTTCTGCTGTGCACCAGGCTAGTCAATGAGATTCATGGTTACTGACCCTGGAGTTTTAGACATTTTACCTCTTTATGGGTGCAAAAATAACGGAAACATGGAAGTCAATCTCCCCAATACTGCCAGGCGGGTATACTGATTTCCAGCTTCAAGAGCTCTACCCTGTGGTTGATGCCGATCTTGAGTGATAGACCCCTACGTACCCAGCACAGGCATGTTGTCCAGCTGCTCACGGGTCAGGGTCAGCTGTGGGCCCCCCAGGTGGGCAAACTGTCCTGAACCCTGAAGCGTCTTCTCCACTTCCTTCCTGGCTGCCTTCAGGGCATCTGGGCTCCTGGATGGAGAGGAAAAGAGTGGGAGGGGGGTGATGGAGGGTGACGTGAGATAAGCAGTCTACATCAAATGTTCTCAATCATTGAATACCACAATCCATCTTCTCAGCATCAACCATGACATAATGAGATCCCATGAAGGGTCTTTGAATGGTACCTGATCATGTAGAAGAGGGCCCAGAAGGTAGCAGGTAGCGTGTTGGCCTGTGAAGCCCACAGTAGAGCCAAGTGGGTCCTGGCCTTGCTCATGTCTGTGAATGTGGAGAGCGTGTCATTGAGCAGCATGCGCAGTGAGATCAGGTCCGACATGCCCTTGCGCCGGCTCAGGTTCTCGTGCAGCAGTGTGCGGGCCAGGTTCTCCCGTGCACTGTGAGCACTTTTAAACACGTGGATGGGCAGACCAGCCACCAGGGCGGGAAAAATCTTGTCAAACTCCTTGTAGTTCTCCTGCGCGTTGAGCATCAAGGCTCTCTGGGCCTCCTGACAGGCCAGACTCTGGTCGTCCTGACCACTGAGCTCCTTGCCGAACAATGTCAGGTAGCCCGCCTCAAACATGACCTTGAGGCAGAAGGCGAAGATGCCATCCACCTGCCAGTCAGCAGTGCTGGCCTTCAGAGTGTCAGACTGCAGCATTACGTTCTGCAGGTTCTCCATCATGTTCTCGATGAGGGAGGGCAGCGCATCGCCTTGCAGCGTCTTCAGGAAGGTCTGATGCAGGTTCTCAGTCGTGTAACCATGGTTTGGATCCATACTCTCGTGGCCAAATGCCTAAAAATGGCCAGAGGATGGTGGGGTCACTCATGAGGTCACTCGGGTGAAGCTGTTACCGATGATTTAACAGAAAGCCTTACAATTTGCAGGATATATATTTTTTTATTTTACCTTGACAGAGGCAGCAAAGTGGAACTTCTTCCAGTCCAGGTGTCGACCCTGGCGTATGACAGAATGGTAGGAGAAGGGGTCACACAGGAAGTGGACGTACTGGCCAGCGATCTTGCAGGTGAAGATGTGGCCATGCTTCCGCTGCTGGCTACGCAGGAATTCCAGGGGGTTGGCGCCGAACTGGAGGGCGCAGCCCAGATACGGAATCAGGCCGTTGTCCACAGGGGGTTCACCAGGCTGCCTGCAAGGGCACCACACGCCTCACTCTCGTGCACCGCCATGCTTCACTGGCAACACCCCCCCCCCACACCCCCCCACATGGCCACTGTACGCTCAGCTCTCAGCAGATGCAGCAGCCCTCTTTATGCCTAACAAGCAGCTGTTACTAAGGTAACTGACCCATAAATCAGTGTGCAACGTTAACTAGCTCTTTTATTTAAATAAAAGATTCTTTAAAATAAAAACTTGCCAAGCTAGTTTTACACCAGATACAGTAGTCAACATGAAGAAATCAATATTTGAAGCATTTCATGTGTAAAATTCTGCCGGAATATTTTATATTGCTGTAAGCTGAATGTAATTTATTTATTTGTCATTAATCTTTCATATTAAACTTCAAACCACTTATCCCAGACATAATAAAGCACTAGGCTAGGGTACACCCTGGACAGGATGTCTGTCTATTGCAGGGCACATCCACATTATCCTACACTATTAGAGACTAATGCTAGCCAAACTACATGTCTGTGTACAATGGGAGGAAACTAATTCAACATGAGATGAAGATGCAAATTCGACACACAAAGCAAAAGATTCAAACAAACAAGTAACCCCAGAGGTGTGATGCCACAGTGCTAACCACTGAGACCACCATTTCAAAAGAAATGTTCATACTACGTTATTTTGGTTCTCAAAAAATGAAACAGTTCCAAGCTGTCATAATGCATGCAAAACTCTAATTTCAATCATTTAAGAAGTAAGACTGTAGTGACAAACAGAACAGTGAGAAGCCAGTCAGTTGCGATGTAAATGCACTTCATTAAGTGAGCAGTGCTGTGGAAGGCCAGGTTGGGATGTCTTACCTTCTGCGGATCCCGAGCAGAAGCCAGAGGCAGCAGCAGATGCCAACCACAACCCCCCAGATCAGAGCAACACTGAGAACCATGACTGCAGGCTTGCAGGAGAAAGCTGCTGAAGCTGTCCTCTGCTTGCAATCCAACTGCATTTAAACTCTCTGACTACTGTGGGCTCCTCCCACAACCCTCCCAGCCCCCCACATCTTACCTCCTCTTCTGCAGACAGACTGCTGGCAAAAAAAAAAAAATGCAGACGTACAATTGCTGTGACGACCTTGAACCAAGTCCATGGACACCTGTTGGTGGGTGGGAGATGATCACAGAGTTAGGAAATGTTTTCAAGGTCTTCTGCGTACACTGGCCTCAGGTAAGTGGTACGACCTGTTCATGGCTCAGTACCACAAACGAGGAAGGGAACAGACCTAGAATGAACACCTCAACGAGAGCACAGCCTTGACTTTAACACCTCTGTGGGACTGCAGACTGCTTATGGGGCATCACTAGATCAGGAGAACAGAAGCAGGCACAAGATTTTTCAAATCACAAAGCAATATACCTCCTCTAGCGAAGTGTGAAACAAGTGTGAAACAAGATGCCTTATAAAGGATGCATGCTTTGTCATTACATCTGTCTTAGCACAGTGGTATAATTTCCTCTGAGCTGCTTCTGTAACCCTTTATTATTATATAGCATTACATATGACGTATTAGATAATAATAATAATAATATGTGTATTGCATGGTAATAATAAACATAGTTATTATTTTTATTACATCTTTATTATAAATCTGAATAGGCTTTGTTAATTTGACTTCTGAACAGATATTTAAGTTACATTGATAAACCATCTGCCCCATTGCTCTGAGGGCAGGAATATTTGTTTTGGAACTTTTTCATAAAGGTCAAATTAAGGCAGAGTATGACGAAAGCATACTCTGCGTAACCTTAACCAACCTTTAACCAAGAAACAAAAATGACTGCATACTGTTGCAGCATGTACAAACACAATGCACTGTATTTTACAAACTCTTTATATTCTGGACCTTGTCAGTAATTTTGGCCCACTCAGTTATAATTAGTCTCTTTTTCATCTCCAAATCTGATTTACATCAGAAACAATCTTACTTTCACCAGTAAATGGGTATATGACCTTCCATTAGCATGTTACCGGCCTGCAGGTGTATTTCTTTTAGCCTAAATAGAATTAGTGATTAATTTTTTGTTCTTTTCTAACATGTCATCGAGATCCCTCCCTCTCTACCTCATACTGCATTTATCACTACGTCCTATTACCAAGAGCTGGGTTAATGGGTTTGCCATCATGACCTTCCATCACTATCTGTTTAAAAAAATGTGAAAAACCTATTAAGAAGTAATTTTTTAATGGAATATGGAAGACAGGACTAATAGTTACAATGAACAGCATTTTCATTTCTTAACGTCATCCAAGTTTGTGATTGCTAGAACATGCAGTGCTGAGGAAAATTCTTAGACAGGCAAAGAGAATGTTTAATGCCAGTTAACTGGGCAGGAAGTGTGTATTTGCTCAGAAAAAAATAACATTACAATATGGACAAATAAACAGTAATTCAATTAAAATTACCAAGAATTTCTTCTGTTCTCCAAAATGTTACTGATATCTGGTTGGGGTGCCTAGAAGTACATAGCTTTGGTTCCTAAACCTCTCCTTGAGAGCACTACAATGAATCCATGTAATTGTTAAATTTTACCACCAGTTCATTTAACTAGTGAAAAGAGTTACTGGTTAGTCACACACAGTGAACTTGTAGCTGAGTTGAAGAAATACTTAGGTATACTTGAAGGTAACATGAAGTGACATGAAGAAACATTCAGAAATATGTATACTGATACATTTTGACTGATGTGACATTGTAGTTTAGCACCAACAATTTAAACTATTTTCTTTGTCTGCTTTAGACTTTTGCACAATACTACAGCTACAGGGAGCAGAACTGAGAGGCCTCCACTTCAACTGTCAAGGTGAGGTGGACGTTTTCCAAACGACCTCATTTGAAGATCCTTTCTGTTTTCTGGAGTCTAACCAGTGATCCTCAGAAGGTGAACATGACTGACTGAATCAGCTTTCAATAAGTGTTTCAGTACAGGGTCTCAAAAACACAAGACAACAGGAATACCACTGCATATGCACCATTTGTTTAACCGTAAAAAATGTGGTAAAATTTGAGAATATGTTGATTTATTATGTTGCAATTGCTCAAATTTTATCTCTAGTCCATGAATATGAAGATTCAGATGTTAATGACTTTTTTCAATTTATACTTTAGGTCTCAAATTTAATTTTCACTCAGTTATTTTTGTATTTTGAGTTTATACTAAGGTAACCTACATTCATTTTGATCGGCTGGGGTCACTGTTGGGTAAATGTGCTATTGTAGGTTGTCGAGACAACCTCTTGCAAAGTGAACGAATGTACCCGTTTTGGGTGGATGGCAAGCGATTTTTTTTAGAATCAAGAAAAGGAAAAACCACAGAGTCTCTGAAGTCCTTGAGAGGGAGCATGCATCTAGCATCTAATCACATGCCTATCAAGAAGCAAGTCCATTGCATCTTACATAAGCTGATGTTTTCTCTTGATGCCACTTCGGAGAATTTAATGACAGGGGTTACTGCCGGTCACAGACAGACTGACCAACGTGACGCTCTAGTGGACAGTGTCCAGCATTCATCACTTATGTCATGTCATGTCTGCTCTTCATGCCATCTGTAGATATGCTTGAAGGCTTCCATTTTCATTGAGCACATTATCACCAGGTTCAGAATAATGGCAGGCTCCGTTACGTCATTTAGAGAACATTTCATTTTTTTCATTTGGGATTCAACCAATGCCAAACCTGTATTCATGTCAGCAGTCGTTCACCTGTGAATCCAGCCATTTTCAAAGCCCATCCATTTTTCATTTCTCTCATTTCATTTGTTGGAAAACAGCTGTGACAGGCCGCCCATTTCAAGGCACCTCAGCAAAGAATACTAGTCATGTCTGGCTTGTTAAACAACCTTCTGAGTCTGATACACTTTCAAAATATCTGGATTTAAAAGAAAATAAACTTTTAATCTGTTGGTGTATTTACTATTGCCTGTTGTGTGTAATTTTACACAGTCCTGTCTAATGCACTACCCTATGTCTATGCACCATAACCCCCCATTACCCTGCTGTCTGTATCTGCACTGTATTTTGTGTATTTATTATGAATCTGTACTGTGTTTTGCCCCCCACCCCCCATACCCAGTTCCCTCCCCCACAACTCTGGCAAAAGATTTTCATTGTGTTCTCTGGAATACATGCAACAATAAACTTGAACTTAAACTGCCCTCAGCATATATTACTGGAAAAGTTTTAGGGTCAGGAGTTTATTACATCGCCATTCAATGCCCAGTATACAATAGAGCTGTGGTATTTTGTCCTGTCTTTATATTTTGGACGTCGTGGAATGTCAATTATGGAATGGAATGTAAACCATTCAAACTGTCAGTTATCTGAACCCCCCCCCCCACACACACACACACACACAAAATATGGTTTTTATGCTGAAGTATTACTCCTGCTGCTCAATTTATTAATTTATGATTATTTATTTAAAGCTATATGCAATATAAGATTGTGGCAGTAATAAGCTTGCATTTGATTGTATTCCTAATTACACTTTATTTCATATGAACTGGGTATTTTCATAAATGTTTCACATCCCGAATTATTTAATCAACCAAACCATCCTTTGTCCTGATTGGTTAGGATATTCGCTACTTGGCTGTACATGTAGTTGTAATGCATATTTGAATTACCTTGGCAGCTGGGCCCAGTCTCACTGACAGCTGCACTTCTTATCTGAACCCTCAGAAATGGTGCTGCATCGGAAAGCTGGGAGTCAGCATTTGGAGACAGACTGTACTTCTAGCTGCAACTCACTGACAAACTGTACCGCTGCAGAACTGTGCTTATCACAAAACAATGTATCAAGGCACTGTGTGGCTGGATTATTCTCCAGACCATCAATGCACTTGATAAGAACCTGAAGGCCATCCCTATTAGCATTAATAATTAACCGTGCCAACACCAGAGTGCTGACTTGACCTTGACCACCAGAATAGTGCCAATACATTTTGGCTCAGTTACCACGTGGCAATGGATTCAAATCAGTGCTATCTGACAGATATGTGAAGGTAATGAATGGGCATCATTTCTCGAAAAAACAGGCTACAGGGTATCATTTGTTGCACTGGGTGTAGAGAGAACAGGCTACAGGGTATGTGTATACATACAGTAATGTGAATGTTCTGTATAGCTACAGCACTGAAGTGTACAGGTATGTCTACACATCCAGTACTGTAACGTGTGTGTATTAATACAGCACTGCAAGGTGTTTGCATTCAGCACTTTAAGTATCAGAAGCTATTTGTACAGCTCATAACTGCAGTCAGAAATGCAACCACTGGGAGGTATCTTTGTTAAAGAGTAGATTTGTGACATGTTCTGAAACTTCAGTACCACTGACAACTGAGCTCCCATAGGACCAGTTCGTGTCTGGAGAGACTGCATGAGAAACAACATGAAAAATATATTACAAAACATGATCCATATATTACAACCTAAAGACTGGAGAAACGAAGAAGAATGTCTGTCTGCATTCTGTTAAAATGCCAAGATTTGTCATTATTTAAAGCACCTTCTCCAATTGCCCTGTTAACACAATTTTATTGTCCTCCTGATAAATAGCCATAGCATCATCAAACAGCCTTATCCTGCTGCACATAGGCCAGGACAACCTTAGCCTTTTCTTACAAATAAGTGCAATGCAATCAGCATTTGGGGTAGAAATGGTGTAGTCAGTTCATCTCTCTCCAGTATTTATTGGAGCTGTGACAGCCCAAAATACATTGTAAAATGAAATGACATTTGGACATTGGCAAAATCATTTAAAGTATGTTGAAGATTATCTGTCTGAAAGGCCCAGCTTCTCCAGAGTGTCTGTGATGTTCATTCATAACCCTTTATGCCCACATACTGTTAATGATAAGTGCCCTAGGATAGTACTGAAAGAAACTTGAATTGCACTGAGAATTTTTGAAATTTGAGCTTTTTTAACATATTGTGTCATGCAGTAAAAAGGTGGGACTGGCAAGACTGGTCCCTATGCATGAATTCACAAAGCTTCCCAGCCAAGAATAGCATAGAATAGGGGAACCGCAAATTCAAAGGACAGACCCCAATATAACAACGAAGATGGTTACTGTGGGCTGTGGAGTAACCAGATTATATACAACAGCATTTAATACACTTATAATACATCATGTTAAAGGCCTGTGGTCACTTTTAGTGTTATTCACACTGTGAGACTCCTAACAACCACATCATTGCCACAGAATTCAAAAAGAGCATCAGGAGTATAGAAGCAAAGAAATTAATTGATTAATTATATTTAATCAATTACAGTTACAGTTATACAGTTATAATTAGAGTGCTTTATCAAACCAATGCAATTACGGGCAGTTCAATGTCTCATGGAGCACTGAGTTTCACATCCATTCAACAGAGTCCTTTTCAACCTCAAAGAAAGGCTCTTCCTAGAACACCTCCACCAACCACCAACCTGCCCCATCTTCACTGACCATCCCTTGGTTACGGTCTCTTGGTATCACTGGATGATCTTGTATTTTGCTGTTGTCTAGTAGGAACCTATGTACTCCTGGTGATTTGACTTGATTAGCTCATCTCATGTTAGATTGTTACACTGTGTTGTAATGTATTGCGTAGCTCTTGCAATAATGCTAACTTGCTGTTGTTACCGTTCACCCACTGGAAGCTCAGTGTAGCAGCACTAATACCCAAGCTGGCTCCTTGACATCTGTATGCTGTGGTGGTGTTAACATGTTTTAGGTAATATACGGTATATGGGAGCACAAGTAATATGGCCAGAGAGGCGGGGGTTAGGGGCCATCAGACAAAAGAGTAGAGAGGCAGGAGGTTACTGTTGTTAATAAAGTAGCTTTTACCCAAATAAAGCCTGAGGGTATAGTTTATTTCTTAAACCCACACACGACATATGCCATGATGTATTATCTGCCTCACTTTCATATATGTTACTTTGAAGAAAACTATCTGCTGAATAAATAAACGTAAGTTTCCATATCAGGACACCTTGACAGACTTGCTGTTAATGACATATCCTTGGTTGGGATGTGTTTTTAAACGCAGTCGATTTATAATTTCTGAAACGCAAACTGCGGTTTTGCCTTTTTTGGCAATCTCTTAAACACGGTCGGGAAAACGATGTGCTACCGGGGACCTCGAAAAGCGTCCGGCGCACGTACGCAGTTACGTTGAGTCATCTAAACCTGGCTCCCGTTTATCAGCTAATTACTGGCAGCACTTTGCATCGTAAAATCTCAAAACGGACGGTTTAAGAATTACCAGCGGCTTCGTGTGTTAACATGTCTTGGCGTAGTGAAAGACGAAGATTTACGTGAACCACACCCGTGATTAGGAAATTGTTAGATTGTCTATTTTTAATTTTCAGCTGCCAGATACCCATTTCATTCACGTGGAAAAGGCGGATGTAGCAACTTATTTCGCAAAACGCTTTTATCGTTTTGTTCATTTCTACAAACTTCTCTTATCAGAAATGGCACTCCAGGACATGTGGGGTCACCATAGGTGGTTTGCACGGGTGTGCATCGATCTTCGAAGGCATTTCTGCCATGATAAAAGGCCCAGGCTTTCTCTGTCAATTTCATTAAAGAAGCCTTACACTCATAACTTCCAGCTGACTTGTTGAGGTCATGATTTCTAAATAACCACTCTGGTGTCTGCAAGTGCTAACTATATGGTACAATATGATCAGAACTGCAGGGCTGACACAGGCAGACTAACACATAGCCTAACCTTTGCGGATCATAACTTGCTGGAGAAGAGACCTTTGTCCTCTTTGTTGTACTCCAGAGAGGAAAAAAATACAAAATGTCCTTCACCCTGGGGGAAAAACATGAAATGGAAATGACCGTAGAGAAAACACCTAAGCTTAAGAACCGAATGGGCTTAAGAGGAGCTAAACAAAAGTCAGCAGAATCAGCAGGCAGATCTCTATCCTCTCTTCCATGACCCTGTCCATTTCAAACCCACTTTTCCAGGCAGATCTCTCTCCTCTCTTCCGTAACCCAGCCCATTTCAAACCCACTTTTCCAGGCAGATCTCTCTCCTCTCTTCCATAATCCTGCCTATTTCAAACCCACTTTTCCAGGCAGATCTCTCTCCTCTCTTCCATAATCCTGCCCATTTCAAACCACTTCATTGTGATTCTCTTCATGCTTTGAAACATGCTCTCTGTGGCTTCTTTCATCATTGACTATCCAGGGAAACATGCCCTTTGTTTTGTGGAACATTACAGGATCTCGTCACACTGGATTCATATCAAAGCATTACTTTCATGCCTTAAAACACAGAGTGAGGGGCAGCTATATTCCAAGAAACAGCATCAAAACAAAAATGCTTTTTTGTGTCTTTTTTAACTGTTTTTAATCCATGGTGAAATCTCACAAATACTGAGTTGTTCTGTATTATCTAAACACAATATAGTTTTGTTTTTTTAAATATAATGGAATACTGTAAAGTATGCCATTCATGTGCAGACTTATGAGGCCAAGCGTGTTATCAGTCCACATCCTCTAAAATATAGCCACTTAATATTAAGCAAATTATTTTTCCAAATCAAATTTAGTTCAAGGCTATCTACATTAGACTTTAAACTGCTAAAAAATTTAATCTACTGAAACTCTGAAATGTAATTAGCTATTAATAGTTATTCAGTTCAGTTTTTTATTAGTGCTTCTAACAAGTTATTCCCTGTTTGTCACTTAATGGTGGATTACCCTTGTCTAGTAACATTGTTATATTTTTCATTTTCTAACCCAGCCGCTGGGGAATGCGTTATGTATTATGCGTTTCTCGGTGCCGGTCCCAAACCTGGATAAATGAGGAGGGTTACATCAGGAAGGGCATCCGGTGTAAAATTTTTGCCAAATCAAATATGCGGACAACAAAACAGATTTCCATACCGGATCGGTCAAGTCCCGGGTTAACAACGACCACCACTAGCACTGTCAGCCAACAGGGTGCTGGTGGAAAGTGGGCTACTGTTGGCTGAAGAAGACAGAGCTGAAGAGGAAGGAGACGGGGAAGGCGTGTCTGGAGGGAGGAGGATTGGAGGAAGGTTAGGAGAGTGGAAGTGAGGGTAGGAACTTTGAATGATGATAGTATGACTGGTAAAGGGAGAGAGCTAGCTGATATGATGGAGAGAAGGAAGGTTGATATACTGTGTGTGCAAGAAACCAGATGGAACAAAATTGAATTGAATTGAATTGAATTGAATTGAATTGAATTGAATTGAATTGAAAGGGAGTAAGGCCAGGTGTATTGGAGGCGGGTTTAAATTGTTCTACTATGGTATGCATGGGAGGAGAAAAGGGGTAGGGGTTATTCTGAAGGAACAGTATGGCAAGAGTGTTTTGGAAGTGAAAAGAGTGTCAGACAGAGTGATGAGTATGAAGCTGGAAATTGAAGGTGTGATAATGAATGTTGTTAGTACATATGCCCCGCAAATTGGGTGTGAGATGGATGAGAAAGAAGAATTCTGGAGTGAGCTGGATGAAGTGGTGGAGCGTGTACTCAAGGGAGAGAGATTGGTGATTGGAGTGGATCTTAATGGACATGTTGGTGAAGGGAACAGAGGGGATGGTATGGTATCAAGGAGAGGAATGCAGAAGGTCACATGGTAGTGGATTTTGCGAAAAGGATGGACATGGCTGTGGTGAATATGTATTTTAAGAAGAGGGAGGAACACAGGGT
>JAACJT020000064.1:9373711-9397154 GCA_009936485.2 Gymnarchus niloticus | reverse complement strand
AAGCAGCATTACTTTTGTTTTATCTTGATTTAGGAGCAAGAAATTTCTGGCCATCCAGCTCCTAATATCTAATAGACAAACCTCAATCTTTGACAGATGAGGCAATTCACCACATTCAACTGCTATGTATAGTTGTGTGTCATCAGCATAGGAGTGGAAATCAATACCATATTTTTAAATTATGTCACCAAGTGGTAGCATACACAGAGTGAACAGCAGTGGGCCCAACACAGATCCTTGTGGAACACCATATCTAACTCAAGTATAATTAGAGGATTCATTGTTGACATGAACAAACTGGTATCAGTCAGTGAGATAGGACCATAGCCAGGACAGAGCCTGCTCTGTAATACTAACTAGAGATTCTAGTTGGTCTCAGAGAATGTTATGGTCAATAGTATCAAATGCTGCACTAAGATCTAAGAGCACCAACAAAGAAAGACAACCACAATCAGTGGCCATGAGTAGGTCATTTGTTACTTTCACTAATGCAGTTTCAGTACTGTGATATTGTCTAAACCCAGATTGAAATACTTAATTTATGCCATTTTTCTGTAGGAACGAGTACAATTCATTTGCTACTAATTTCTCCAAGATTTTAGAGAAGAGGGGAAAGTTTAAGATAGGCATATAATTTGCTAAGTCGCTAGGATCAAGCTAAGGTTTCTTAAGAGCAGGCTTGACAACAGCTACTTTTTTTTGTTCTCAATATTATTATTATTTTACATATAAAACCATAAACAAGATGAAACATGTATCAAAATAAAAATAACACAAAAGCTTCCATTTCAACAAATTTTTGGATCAAAAGTTACAACTTTCCAGTTGTGAAAAGAAAAAAAAATTGATAATTATAAAAGTTTACAGTGATTAGTAACACTTGAGTGCAGAGAATCACATTTTAACCTCAATCATGCAGCAGATTAGGTGTTATATTGCATCAGTTTGGCAACAAAAGGCTCACAGATCTCTTCGTCTAATAACTGTTTATCATTTAACATACATCTTATTTTTTTATGGGCAAACATATAACTAATTCTTGAAACCATTTTTTAATGCATGGTTTACTAGTTTGCTTCCCTGCCAGTGAAATTACTCGTTTGGCAAGAAAAATGAGTAGGTCTAAAACAGTCCTAGATTTTTTATGTATGTTAATACTTTTTTCCATATAGTCCCAAAAGAAACAGTTTAGGATTAAGGTCCAAATTAATGTTTAATACATTATTAACACAACAGCTACTTCTACTGATTTTGGCACATATCCAAGACTTAGTGACAAGATAATCAAGTTTAGTAACATACTACTAATAGATGGAGCAACCATTTTTATAAGCCTTGTAGGAATAGGATCCAACATGCAGCTAGCTGTTTCAGAGGAGGATATTAGGTTCAAAAGTTTAGATTCTCCTATAGAGGTAAAAGAATCCAACATTGCTGCATTACTTCTATCCACTACAGCAGGACCAAGTGGATTTTGGCAGCAATCTGCGGCAGTGGTACTACTTTGGATTATCTTTCTGATGTTAGTTATTTTACCATTGAAGAATGCCAAAAAGTTGTTGCTTTTGAAAGAGGTTTGAATCTGTGGGTATACGTACCTCAGACAGATTCCTAGTTTGTTTAGACATGGAATCAAACAGGAACCTAGCATTACTTTTGTTATTGTCTATCAGCCGGGAGAGATATGTGGATCTAGCTGTGATCATGGCTTGTTTGTACTTTAAAACACAATCTTTCCATGCTATTTTGAAAACCTCCAATTTTCTTTAAGTGTTTATAAGTTCACGGGTATGGTCAGTATACCAAGGAGCATATTTCTTATCTTTAAGCATATTCCCCCTAAGAGGAGCAACCAAGTCAAGACTGCTGTGAAGTGAGTGATCAATATTTATCGATACCTGTTCAAGCTCAGATTCATTTGTGGGTTTACTGATCTGGGAGAACACCTGGGGAAGCCTGTTAACAATAGCAGCAGCAGTGGAAGGAATAATACGGTGACTTACACTTGCTTTGGAGACAGGCAGAGTAGCAGATCCCAATAGTACTTCAAATGTTAGTAGAGAGCGATCTGAGATTGCAGGATTTAGATGGAGGATAGACACATACTCCACAGGGATACCATGGCTGAGAATCAAGTCTAGAGTGTGGTTACATGAGTCAGTAGGGCCTACTACATTGTGCACAACACCAACAGATTCAAGCAGAGAGGTAAATGCCATACTGCAAGGATCGGAGTCATTTTCCAAGTGGATATTAAAATCCCTAACAATTACAGCTTTGTGAACAACTAGATCAGACAGGAAGTCAGAAAACTCTTGAATAAAACTGCTATATGGCCCAGGTGCTCTATAAATGACAACATGAGTAAGCGACAGTGGGGGGCTATGAGCACATGAGCTGACAGCAAGGACCAGAATTTCAAATGTGCTAAATTTATAACACAACTTCTCAGAAACAGCAAGACTAGACTTAAATATAGCAGCAACACCACCACCTCGCCAATTAGGACAAGGACTATTTTTGTAGGTGTAGGGGCAGACCCATTTAGCACCACGTAATCATCTTGTTTAAGCCAAGTATCCATCAAGCAGAGCATACTAAGACTTGAGTCGGTCATGATATCGTTTATATCCTTGGGGTTCAAAGACCTCACCTTCCAGAGTCCCAACTTCAGCCTGACTTCGCAGATCCTTTGTGACAGTGGTTCTAACTTGATATTTATCAGGTTATTAAAGCAGACGTTGTTGTGAAATAGTCCTCTACAATTAAAAGTGTGGGAAACAGACACAGTCTCAATATTATGAACCTCAGGTGACAACTTTAAGCAGCTAGCAGACAGTCAATTAAGCCGAGTCTGCAGCCTGAACTTGGTTCTGTTTAGTCGAGATTTTCCATTAAGACTATTAACTATGCTTTTCGACAAGAGAGCGCACTTGGCCACGTAAGGTGAATTCCGTCTCTCTTCAAAAGTCCAGGCTTGCCCGAAAAAGTCCGCCAGTTAAAACCCATATCATTTACTGGGCACCATTCCGACAGCCAGCAATGCAGCGACAATAATCTGCTGTAAATTTCATCGACACGTCTAACGGAAATGGGGCCAGAGCACGTTACTGACGCAGACCTCTGCTTTGCAAGCGTGCACACCTCTATAAAATTCATCTTCGTGATCTCCGATTGCCTTAACCGGACATCATTAGTGCGGACGTGAATAACGGTATGAGGGAACCTACGTTTACTACTAGCCAGCACTTTTAAATTTGCAGTGATGTCGGTCGCTCTAGCCCCCGGAATGCAATTGACTATGGTCGTAGGCGTCGCTATATTCACGTTTTGTAAAATAGAGTCGCCAATTACCAGAGCATTTTTGACGGGAGGCTCAGTGGGTGTTTCACTGAGGGCGGAGAACTTGTTGGAAACGTGAACAGGTGAATGGTGCCGATGAGGGTTTGGCTTTGGTTTGCGACTCCGCCGCCGAGTTGTCACCCATTCGCCTTGCTGCGAAGGCTCTAATGCCGGATCCTGGGGAGACAAGCTACCTGCCACCGATGTATCCGGAGCCGCTAGCACTGAATCTATGAAGCTCTCACTTTCCTGAATCTCATGTAACGTCCGGATACGTCCCTCTAACTCTTCAATCTTCTCCGTCCGTCTAGCAACTAGCCTACACTTCTCACAAGGAAACATGCCAGTAACAACAGGAGAAGAATAACTAAACATATTACACTCCACACCCACGACAGAAGCCATGGTATCCTACTTATGTCTGTAAAGGAGAACTCCAGACTTGCGGTATATGGTCGAAGTTAAACTTGGCGGGTGTTTACAGGAACGACAGTCATTAAACATACGTCAGCTCTGTCAAACTACAAGTACAACAGTCACTCAGCACTTACCTGTCCTACCAGCCGTTTCTGGGTTGCAGGCATGGACAAGACACACACACACACTGAAGTCAGTTTGGAATATTTAATTGATGAGAACTGCATCTTTAGTATGGTAACCCACGTACTGACTGAGCTAATACAGATGCCAAGAGTCCACATGCCAGGACTATGGGGCCTAGACAGAGTGGGGGGAAGATTGACTATCCCAGGGTTCAATAAGGCACAATTAAGGCATTCATATACATTACAGGGGACAACAGGCTATTCAAAGACACCACCCAGCCTAACTGCATGCCTTTGGACTGTAGGAGGAAAGCAGAGTACCCAGAGGAAAATAAGAAAATGACTCCACACTGGGAGCAGATAGAAACTCCACATGTGGGTGGATTCAAACCCCTAACCCAAGAGGTGGGAGGCCATCGTGTTGCCCTATTTGATAGTTCTCTTTTAATTATTTTCAGATTCATTGATTTTCCAGCCCTTGGCTTGGTTCACAGGTTTGGCTCCATCTCGTGTGTAAAGTGAGCACAACAGCTTCTTGTCGTTTGCTGACACTCCAATGTTACACAGTTATGGACCGCAAGAGATGGAGAAAGCCCCTGGCCCTGGGGAGATATTCTGCACGTGTGCAGCATTTCCAGCATTTTCACAGAAGCCTGAAATAGTTGGTGTAAAGAGGACATTAAAATGATTGGGCTCATTCAAAAGAGACCTCAGCCAGCCTGAGCAACCCAGAGTAAACTTATGAGAATCATCCGTAGTAGGAATGTAGCCCATGTGAGGAAGACTAGACTTTCAAGGAAAGGAAATTGATTTTTGGTTCTTCATTTTTATTTTAAAACAAGTTTCTAACAGTCTCAATAATAATCAGATATTACATCTTAAATTAACAAGATAGATAAATGTAATTAAAAGGACATTCTCATGGTCACTCAGATGGTGGTTTATGTCCTTAATTCATGTGTATGTGCAAGGATCAATCTCATGTCAAGAATCACAGCTTTTTTACATAAAATGATTACAATGCCATCGTTACACATGTCTGGAATATAATTGTGCCCACACAAAATTATTTTTTAAGCCTTAAAGATGATTTAAAGGGAAATATCTCAGTGATAGGGGAAACTGTAGGTCAGGTATCAGTAAGTGTAGTTGCCGCATTAAGCTGACATGATGATGGCAAACAAAACACATTCTCCAGTCACATAAGAGCTCATCTACATGTTAGGATTCTTTGGCTCGTGATGGCATACCAGTGTTAAATGGGTCAGTAGTTATATAAGTCATCACACATTCAGTTTAAATGTTAATCTCTAGTATGTAGCCTTTACACACAAAAATAAATGTTTTTACAAATAAGTCAAATTACTGTACAAAGAAGACGGATGTCTGGGCATCTCAGCTTAGACTGCTGCTCCCACAACCCAGACAAGGATAAGAGGCAGAAAATGGAAAAATGGGAGGATGGATAGATGGAGAAGGACCTGCTTATGACTGTGATTAGTCCTGGTTCGGCATGTGAGTGCCTCTCTTTATTACATGCACGCATCTGGCCAAATGGCAGGAACACTCCAGACCATCACTGAGTGGCCCATGCTGTGCTTGATTTTAATTTTGGTGCTAAATCAGGATTACATTAGCTTAAGTCCCACTAGTAACGCACAGCATGGGTGTGACACACAGGTAGTGACATGTGCACATTACAAACTGACAGTTGCACAGGAAGTGGCATCGCAAACTGGAGAGCTGCTAATGCTGAGCATGACGCCAAGCTCACGAAGGCACTAATGCCAGAAGTGTTGGCTTTTGGCCATCTCTCCGCGCTTATTCAACAATCTTATTCCAGGAGGCCCAAGGTTCTAATGGATGACCAGCAGTCCTTTCATAGTGGCACTAGCACGTTAATTGACGGAAGGTAGCTGTGTTTGTTAAACCTATAGTGCTAAATTACAAACCACAGCCATGTTCATTAATGCAAATGTGCTAAGTCCACAGCAAATATATTTTAAGACTGGTCCCAAAGCAAGGGTCAGGCAGGAGCAAACTGCTGCCATATGTACCTTGGCAAGAAAAATGGGGCAATGTTTTCAGAAAAGAGCCAGAGCAATATGAAGAAGTCTCAGATTATGATTCTTATTTTAACTTCAATTTGAAGTAAGAAAACAAAAAAATCCACCATCATGTTTGCTTGAAAATAAGCAAATGGATTCACTCTTGTTTGCTCCATTTCCTGCTTGATGGCTTTCAGACACTCCTGCTGTATTTCAGTGAAGAAATGTGGCCCCCTTATGGCTGTTGCTGGTACTGTCCCTCTGTGGCTGTGTAGAAGTCGTCCAGCACGCTCTGGATGTAGTCAAACGTGGGCCGGTCGTCAGGCTTGCTCTTCCAGCAGGTGTTCATGATCTCATACAGCTCAGGAGGACAGTTCTCAGGTTTGGGCATCCGGTAACCTCTCTGAACTGACGTCATGACCTCTGCATTGCTCATTCCTGTAGGAAAACGGAGAAAAAAAAGGCTTCTCTTAAAAGTTGGAATAGAAGGAAATAATAACCCCTCCAAAACCGAGGCAAAAAAATCGCATATGACAGATTAGTTTTAATTAATGGCTTGTAAGAATCCAGCACATTTTGAGATTAACTGTGGAGTTTCACAATCCAGCCAATAAAAAAAAAAACAATTAAATTCCAGACTATATTCTTTACATATAACATGTAGTTAGCGCTTTCACCAGCAGGTGGAGGCAGAGCTGCAATTTCCTTTTGGAGCGACTAGCAACACGGTGCCAAACTTTTCAATAAAAAAAAATGCTGTGTTCAGTGAATGTAGCTGCAGATTCTGTGGTGCAAAAATGTTACCAAAATAGTACAAAATGGAATCAATGAGGAGGACTGGCCACTACAACCTTCATTATGTGATCTGCCATGTAAATGCAGAAAGTAAACCATGTCAAACAGTAGCATAGGTGCGTAAATCAGGCCAGAAATGCAGCTTGACTGGTTAGGTGCTGCGAGGCTTTACCAGGATACGGCATTTTCCCATAGGTGATGATTTCATACAGTAGGATGCCGAAGGACCACATGTCAGATTTGATGGTGAAGGAGCCGTAGTTAATGGCCTCTGGGGCTGTCCACTTGATGGGGAATTTTGCCCCTGTGAGCAGAACAACATGATCGATTGGGGTTATGGAGGTGACCTTTCAGATTACCAGAGTAGCACTTTCATATCCCTCCTCCCTGTTGGACATTTTTATATGATGTAAATAAGCATAGAACTCTTAAAAAGAGTTTAAATTTGCAGAAGTTGGAAAAAACAACAGAGGTGTCCAGGAAAGAGTGCGTTACAGTCATTTGATAAGCTTTAATAAGGCAGCCGTCCTCCCCCACAGTGGGCCTAGAAACACCTGCTGGCTGTCCTTCCTGCAGACGGCTTTCCACGCACGCCAACACTCTCGCTTGACGAGGCACAGGCGATTCGCATCAGTGGCTGCAACGCTGCTGTGCTCAGCACTGCTGAAGCAACCCGTGACACTTGGGGCATACGACCACCCGTTAAAGCACACAGAGCCAACAGGGTGCCCCAAGGGGGCCACGCTGTGGGTGGAGGCATCTCTGAAGGGTGGAGATGGGGGAGGGGGACTGACATCACGCACCCTGACCTACACACGTTTGACTGCTGCTGCCATACTTCCAGCCTCCAACAAATTTGGAACAGGATTTGGTTATGAGAAATCCTGTTCATAGTACCGTAACACCAAGTAATAAACAATATAATAAGATCATTATAGTTCATGAATGGAAAAAATTGCTCAGGTATATTTGCTTTGAGAAAACAAGCAGCCAACAGCTGCAAAGAATGTTGAGTCATGAGAGCACATGCTTTTAGCATACACAATGTTTTCCTACCCTCTCTGGCGGTGTATTGGTCATCCTCAATCACCCGTGCAAGGCCAAAGTCAGCAATCTTGCACAGCAGGCTATCAGACACCAGAACATTAGCCGCCCGCAGGTCACGGTGGATGTAATTCTTCTTTTCGATGTAGGCCATGCCCTCCGCGATCTGGTTGAGTGGGGAAAGCAGCTTAGAGCCAATCAGACTGTGCAAAAACGGTTTCACTCTTATAGTGCAAGTGTGCCTGCACCCTTAAGGCCTACACCCTGTGGAAAATGTTGACGTTAGTAAACAGAAACCCCTGTTACTTGCCATGCGGGCAATTCACATTTCATATTTGCAAATAAAACTGAAAATTTACAAAATAAACACAAAGTAGGTAATGACTGGCATTTTAACTTTCCACAAACAGGAAATGGTGGCAAAAGATGTTACAGGCCTGCTGTCAACCAAAGCCATTTCTGTTCCTCTTTTAGCATATTCATGGAAAAAAAAAGTTTGTTTTAAAAAAAGCATTTCATGAGCATACGCATGTTTCCAGCCCTCTCATTTATCGGAAAGGCAAAAAAGTATCTCACCTGAGCTGAAAAATCTATAAGTTTAGGTAGCTGTATTTTTATACCAGCTTCACTTTTCAGGAAGTCTAACAGGCTTCCTAAAAAGAAGAAGAAGACAAAAAACAGACAACATTCATTTAACTGAACAGATGTGAGTAAAACAAGCTAGCTCCCAACAATCAGACGTCTGCCACAAAAGACTTGGTCACGCAGCCATTAGACCATGCCGTGCACGTGCCTGTGTCCAAACATGCCGGCATGTGTCTTCATAAAGATGACGGGAGTTGTACCTGACATTTGTGTCAGAAACATTTGACATGAAAGTAATATTAAATACGAAACTGGATACATTTACTAGTGCTTTGTCATTCATACTTCTAATCCATCCATTTTCTATACCACTTATCTGTCAGGGTCATGGGGAAGCTGGAGCCGATCCTAGCTGACTTTAGGCAAGAGGTGGGGTACACCAGGCAGGTCACCAATCCACCGCAGGGCCAACACAGAGACAAACACCCATAGGCAATTTAGAGTAGCCAATTGACCTAACCTGCATGTCTTTGGAATGCGGGAGGAAACTGGAGTACTCAGAGGAAACCCATACAGGCACGGGGAGAACATGCAAACTCCACACAGAAAGGGCCCTGTCGGGTGTGAGGATCAAACCCGGAACCTTCTCACTGTGAGGCAGACATGCTGCCCCACTCACACATCTAATAGCTTGTAAAATTTAAATTACAAAATGGACAAGCTTAAGGTTTTAATGGACCATTTCAGACTATGAATTACCGGCGTTGCATTCATTTACACATCACTTCGGATTTTAACTTTAAACAAAAACCTTGCTAAAGCTCTACAGTGTCTCCCATGCTAAAGGCTATCGTGTTAAGCGTTTGTGTCTAAGTGAAGAACATACCGTTGGCCATGAACTCAGTGATGATGAAGATGGGCTCGCTCTTGGTGACCACGGCATAGAGTCGCACCAGCCTGTCGTGCTGCAGTGTCTTCATCAGGTTAGCCTCCTCCAGGAATGCCTCCACTGACATGGTCCCCGGTTTCAGGGTCTTCACTGCCACCTTGGTGGAGTTGTTGTAGTAGGCTGTGGGCAAGACAGTGGCCCATTGGCAACAGAGCTCCTACAAGAAGCTTCTGTCTGCTGACCCTTTACCCCGAGTCGCGTACCCTGGAACTCCAATATGTTGTCAAAACGTGATTTTTCTCAATAACGTGCAAAAACAATGCTGGTTGGCACCAGTGGATAAAAGCAAAACTACAAGCTACAAGTAATGTAATAATTTGCTCAGCAACCAAATAGACAGGTAAAGCACAGTCCGGGGGGAACGAGTGAACAAAACGTGCTAACAATGCTAATGGGCTGAAAATGGGAGCACGTGAGAGACACGGCTCCTACTTGCATTTCTTGTCAGCTTGTGAAGCCTGCCCACTTTCTCCTGTTCTTCAGAGGCAGGCTCAAGGTCAGCTGACTATCATTGTGGCCATGGCTCCAGAGCGTGGTGCAACTCGGCGCTAGGATGCTGACGACGGTTGGGATGGACTGGTACTAATGCTGCCTGGTCTGCTAGCTACTTTGGAAGGTGCGGTCTGTGGTTACCTGCCTGTCACTTATAGGGCTGCTTAAAATAAAACAAAACCTGTTTGTTAGAGACCACAGTAACCTTTCGCCAGAACTGAAAGAGCACCATTCACTCATTTTCATGTAAAGCTTGAGTTAAGTGTTCACAAACAAACTGGCTTGCATTGCCATGCAAAAAACAAACAGATTTGTCCTCTTACAAGCTTGCATGTGCAACAAATTCAGGTTTAGAAATGACCTGGTGACCAAAGCTTCCTGGGGAAGGGACAAGATCAGAGGAGAAATGAGAAACCTCCAGATGGCCACAAACAGAAGAGCCACGAACGACAGATTGCATCAGCTGCAGGAACGGCATATCATTTGAATATCTGCAGAACTGCCTGCTTCCTGGATGGGGTCCAGCCAGATGGAGCGCGCATGCTAGAGGCTGCCATGCCAATGCAAATCCTGCACTGCACACCTTTGTCTCTGTGCTGATAAGGATCCAAGCCCAGTCAAACTGATAGAGGCTCTGCCATACATTACACAACATGGCCTGGGTACGCGAGGGCCATACATTACACAACATGGCCTGGGTACGCGAGGGCCATACTTTACACAACATGGCCTGGGTACGCGAGGGCCATAATTTACACAATATGGCCTGGTTAGGGGAGGGCTATATTTTACACAACATGGTGTGGGTATGCAAAGGCCACACTTTACACAGTATGGCCTGGGTACGGGAGGGCCATACTTTATACAACATGCCCTGGGTACATGAGGGCTATACTTTACACAACATGGCCTGGGTATGTGAGGGCCATACTTTACACAGTATGGCCTGGGTACGGGAGGGCTATATTTTACACAACATGGTGTGGGTATGCAAGGGCCACACTTTACACAACATGGCCTGGGTACGTGAGGGCTATACTTTACACAACATGGCCTGGGTACGCGAGGGCCATACTATACTTTATACAACATGGCCTGGGTATGTGAGGGCCATACTTTACACAACATGGCCTGGGTACGTGAGGATACATTTATATGGGAAAATATCAATGCTGAGAGAATTTGTAAGGTGCAGACGGTCATCTGAATATGATATTTACTGGAATGTGTAGCATTTCATAACATATTGATACTTCTTAAATCAATTGCAATATTATGAGAGTGAAACATGTGACACTGAAAATGAAACCTTAAGTCATCCATCATTTTTCCCTGACTGCTTATTCCACACATGGTCATGGTGTAGGCTACTTGCTGGTGTGGAAGTGCAATATTGTCGATGTACTAGTGAATCACAATACAGACTTGAGATGAAACGTATTGATACTTTTACATATGTATGTCTAGTTAAAATATGTAAAAACCGACAAAATCGTTCATTTATCATGCGGAACTCGGATATGTGTTTTTTTATGAATTTATTTTGACAGCAGTGGTACCGTATAAAACAGTAATTGTTACGGTAAACACACGATAAGCTAGAGACGAAGACAATTTTTCTACTTATTTGAAAGAAAACGTCATTTGTGCATATGCAACTGTTTAAAATATTTATTCAAAATTAGAATTTGTATTATGTTAGTTTTTCAAAAATAAAAATTTGAATATGACTTGAAGTCCTGTTCGAATGATGATGCACTGAGGATGATGCCGCTCGGAGGTGTTTTATTCCGTTCTGTCACATGGTTACAAAACCTCATAAGATGGTAGATGATGTTATTGTTAAAAATATGAAGGAAACAGCAGCCATTTGGCAGCATTTTGGACTTCTTCATTGATGTGCATTTCTTAAGTTTAAATTACAGAAAATGTTGCTGTCTGTCTAAAAGGCAACATGAACAATATTAAAAATGTCCAGGCGAAAAAAACTCATTTAACATCCCACTTGCGTTAAACACTGGTAAATGGTTAATGATTCAGTTTGAATTTACCTTACCAAGTGTCTGACATTATAACGGTAATGTGCTTATTTGTTTTTTTTTCTTGATGTCATTGTTTCACTTTACTGTTTTCAAGGCAAATATTTCTCTTAAATTGATGCATGCTTGATTTATTAAACATTTTTGTGTGTAATAAATAAAAAAGGAGACGTACATTTTATTCACATTTAAAAGTTAAACTTCCACAATATGTATTGTGATACTAACGGGCCGTATCGTGATATATTGTGATACAAAATGGCTGATGATACCCATCCCTACTTGCTAGATGACGAATTAAACTGTTTAATCTCACATTGTCCATTTAGATAGCAGGACATCACTTGTAGCTATGAATTTGTCGCATTCCTCAGAAATTCAGAAATCTTTTCTGGAACCGGAACCCGCAACTTCCTGGTCAGGGTGGCAGTTTTCTCCACCCCTCGTTTAGATGAATCAGCAGTTTGACAGCCTACTGAGCTAAAGGGAAGCCACAAATCCTCTATGTGAAAACGAAGAGCGACCACAGTGGAGGACACTAGGCGCATTGATTCCCATCATTGTGTGGACTCCTTAAATCAAATCCAAATAAAACTCAAAGAACACGGCCAGAATTCAGCTGAACTTCATAGTCAAATGGACATAGCTTACCCATCCAGACCTCCCCAAACTGGCCAGCTCCAAGCTTCTTCACCATCTTGATGGAATCCTTGGAGATCTCCCAGGCATCTTTGTCCCAGGGCTTTTGGGCCTTTGGCTTAACACACGGCTTCTCCAGCTTCCTGCAGAGGCCATCAGCCTGCTCTAATAGCAGGAAGGCAGAAGGCAAAGGAGTTCATTGCCGGCCAAAGAAGCCCCAAGGGCAACACTGAAACGGGTTCAAGGCCTTCAAAGGTTCATGTTCATTTGTATTACTGCAGACTAGCTGATGGTGGAGTTTACCAGTGAAGGGTAAGGATGTAGGATGTTCTCAAGCATCATAAACATGAGCAAACTGAACAAAAAGATAATAAAAAAGGACTTACTATGGTAATGTTTTATCATGCTGCTGATGTTGGGGAAGGTGATCTTGGGAGAGATGTAGAAGCCACCATTATCCAGGGTGCGGATTTTGTAGTGCTTGACGCTTTCTGCACCTTGAAGGTCCACATCTCTGATTGACAGAGAGTAGCTTCCTTTAAACAAGGGCAAACAGACAGAACCTCAGAACCGGAACATTTTCCCTGATAAGACACTCAGATCCATGCATACCAAATCCTAGGCAGGTTAAGTAGGGGATGCTGTATGAAGTTCTGTTCTTCTTCTCCTTATGGAAATACATTCTTACACCAAGACATCTTTATTAGTCTTCTTTATCTGTATCCATATAGCTATCCAAGTCTTAAATCCAGAATGCTGAGGTCATACAACACACAGCAGCCCTGCATCTCATGGGTGTCAGAGTGAAGATGATAGCCCAAAACTACCATGATGCAAGTGTTGTTTGGTATACAGAGCATCTGGGCTGCACATCTTGATCTACTTTCCCTGTTGCTGTCGACCTAGTCTTTTGAGGAAATGCGGATGCAGATGATGAGAAGATCATCACTTGAGCAGTGAATAAACTCAAGCGCCTGAAAATGGGCCTTCCCGGCTATTTGGACTTCCTGGATGTTTTTGTAAGCAGAAAAATACAAGACAGCTTCATATACTTCAGCTTGGCCTCTGAGGAGCCCTGACTCCTACCTTTTGAAGTCTCACTCTCTCGAATGAGGTAAGCTCCGGGCTTATTTGCTGGTGCCAAAAGCTGTCTCTCTGCATCTTTTCTTGTGATATCTTTGAAAAACCACCTGCACAACACAACACAATTTAGAGCTAGGGTTACACAAGCATGATTCATTCCGTAAAAGCAATTTCCTGTTAGAAATAATACTGTAAGATTTAATTGGTTCCCAAAGTCAATGGTTACTCGCCAAACCTGAATGCAGATATGAGACTAATAATATTAACCTGGAATCAAAAAGGAGATTGAGTCATACTTCTCAGCTTTATTACTAGCACGAGTGCTTGTGATGCAGATGATGTTTTCAAATGTCTCAGATTATCGTTTTAATGAACGCAGTTATGAAAACAATGTGATTTCCAGATATGCTGAATGTTCTGCCGTGAAGCGACAATCTGACATCGGAATGAAAATCATCATCTGCAAAAACTGGTTCTTCCAACTCTACATATTTTAGAAGTTCAGACCCTTAAGCAACTGTACAGTAGATATAACTAGGGTTACTATATCATATCGGGTTGTGCAATTGTGCTGGATGTGCTATACACGGTTAATGCTCTTTTTGCTGGCGGGGGGAGAGGGCACGTTTCCACTTGTTGACTTCCTGGTGGCTCAGCGTTCACAGGCGAGTCCTTTACACTCACTCCTCAGTCTCCATCGTGTTGGCCTCTGCCACATAGTTCGAGGGGATAAACCCTTCCTTCCTGGTGGTGAGGGACTTTGCTCGCCACCATTCGCCCTTCCTGTAAGACAAAGACAGCCGAGCTCAGCAAAAGCAGGACTAAGTGTTTCCAGGGTAAGATCCAGGATGGATAAGATCCCACTCAGCCCAGTTTGTGCCTAAATGAGGCGGCCAGGCTGAAATACTTACTCTTCGAGAACCTTAAGCTTTTCTCCTTTCTTAAATCCCAGATCGTCACTGTGTATGGCTTCATAGGGGTACAGTGCAATGACAATTTTGCCAGGTTCATTTTGGGCTATGAGATAAAACAAAAAATTAAATAAAGAATAAGTGCATGACCATTATTTGGTAATATTCCATGTCTGACAAACCCTGAATCATTTCGTACTTCAGCATGGCGCGCTGGTGAATCCAGAAATTAGAACAACACTGCACCTTCCTGCAGGTGCCATCAGAAGGGACTCCCTCATTTCACCCAGGCTCCCTCACTCAGCCCCAGTTCTCTCATTCCACCCAAGCTCCCCCACTCCAATCAGGCTCCCTCACTCTGCCCCTGCTCCCTCACGCCGCCCCAGTTCTCTCATTCTGCCCCAGCTCCCTCAATCCACCCCGGCTACCTCACACCGAGGAATTCCGAGGAACCTGAGGAACTTACCTTCCATGTTTTGGAAGACCTGACCAGGTAGGAGCTGCCCATCCCGAGCAGGGGCCTATGACAGCAAGTGTTCAGGGCTTAGATGTTCATGTTGTTTAACACAGACAGATTGCTGTTCAGATCCTTCACATGTTAATGTCACATTGCAAATCCAATATTTCAGATGAAAGCATCAGGAAGCACATGGAGTATGAACCAGCTGTACACCTAAATGTAATGTTAATCTACCACACATTGTGTACAGCACATGCAGTCACACACACTAACAGCAGACATTTTCTCTGCTCCTGACACATCTGTAAGTGAGCGACAGGCACAATCATTCTGCCAATGAATCGTCACTTGTCAAGCGCAGTGATTGGTGAAGCTCGGATCGAGTGGCTGAGGGGCAGGAGAGGCGGTTCCTCCTGGCCTCACTACTTACTATCACGTGCGGGCTACCAGAGGTGGGATCTCGCACATAGATTTGGTTGGTACGTACGGGCTGATGACTCTTCGTTTCGAGCGCACCGTCATTCGCTCTGCCACGCAGCTTGGATTTCTGGCAGCCCATAGTTTCTGTGAGGCAAAATGCAAGGCAAATGGGAAAATGATTTCCTTTATCGGCTGATAAACGCAAACCAGCGTATTTCGGCGAATTATCAAAGATGCAAACTTCACCTGGAATGGTCCTATTGCCCAACTGTGACAATACCAACATGCGATCATACAGATACAAGTGTCATGGTGGAAGTCTTAAGAGCTGCCTGAAACAACATAAAGGAACAACAACCCCAGGTTCATTGCGGTCCCCTCTTTGCTTTCAGAATCTAAAGGCGGCTGGAATGGTCGCTAGTAGGGAAGTCACCATTTCTGGTCCTTCGTGTTGGCTCTAGACAGGAAGCCAGGGGAAGAGCTTAGTAGGCACATGACTGACTGCCTGAGCAGGCATCCAAAGACGGAGCCACAATGGTGACAGCATTGTCAGCAGATTGGCCACAACTCATTCTACTGCTTTCACACTTTCATACAATGCATGGCCATTACTTGTTTAGAGTGGGCAAAAATGCAAAAGGAGGAGGAAAAATGCTTTCAAATCATTTTCAAGTAACAGTATGTGCATATTCACTTGGAACTAGTAAGTTCTGCTGTAGCTAAGTTATACCAACCAAGACTTGTTTCCACCACTACAAAGTATGTGGCTTTGGCCCTGCTGTTAGTACATAAGCCGGATTTTGCCAGCCAATAAGCACCTATAAAATACGACAACATCCCAAAAAAAAGCAGGTCGCAGAAGGGTGGGGTTGGACATGGAGTTCTGATGGGTGTTGGGGAGGGCCAAGGAAACACAAAGCCAATCTTACAGAAGAAATATGACCAAGAAGTAGGTGGCTGGAATGAGTGGGATTGAGACACAACTTCACCAGGGGCCAGCACGTCCATGCCCACCCATATTTGTAAAAGCAACACCAAATAGCCTCCACTGTACAGGTGGAGGACTTGAAACAGAGGTGCGAGATGTGTCTGCGTTTAACTCCCACTCCGATATGCACTTGGCCAACCACAGCGACCAGAGGACAACAACACTAATGCCAGGGGGCCAAGCCACAGACTGAGAAAGCCAGACGAGTGAGGGGTCCCTGCCAGGAAGGAGGTGTTCACGGTGCAATCCACAACAGCACACTGTGGCCATCAACACTCTCACGCCAACAAACTCACTTCCTCCAGCGTGTAAAACATGCAGCCCAAGTCTCAAGCCGAGTTGAACTTTTGGTTCTGTTGTGTCGCATAGACGTTTGGCCTGCGTCTCATGGAAATGCTCCGACTAAACTGCCACCAAACGCCCCCTTTCAAATTGGCTCAGATGCAAGGATGTGTAAATTTCAAGGTGCACTCAGTCTACATTCACTCAGCATTTTAAGGGGCTGTGATCTTAATTTGGGTTCAGTTTTTCAAAAAAAAAAAAATCAGCCTGATATCTGCCTTTGCAGATGGCATCAGTTCACTGAGCACTATTCCACTGACTTCTGCTTGGTCATTTCAAAGTTTCCTTAATTTCGACATTGATATTGATTTCCTGACTCTCTGGTGTGCTCATGGTGCATCATTTCCCATTGAATTTGGGTATGGACAGCTGGACTAATGCAAGCAGACACCCTGACATATATCTCCCCGTAAACCACACACTCTCAGCACGATGCACGCAAGTAGCAGCAGAGCGCCATACACACGCCTACCGAAATGCGGAACTAAAAGGAGCACTGTCATCAGCTACAGACTGGACAGTTCAGCTACGGTCCGCTCAATGGGAAAACCCTGCTGCTGTGACCGCAAGTGTGCGGCAAACTCCAACTTGGATGCTGTCAGTACGGGAAGCGTTGTGACTTCAGTTCCATGTCACATGTCGCAGTTTCGTTGTCGAAAGCGAAGACCATCACTTTCCTACAACTGAAGGAGTGACATCCACCCTATGGGCACACAGGCAAATGATCACAAGTACTACATAAGAAGACGGCTGTGTTACTGTATGTATCTCATACTTTAGATTCATGTCACTCCAGCGAAGACCTGCTATGTCAGATTCTGTGCCATCCCTCATCTTAACACTTCGACTGCCACATGATTCCATAAACCATCCACCAATGAGGAAACACAGTCACGACCCTCATTAGCAGAAAGGAAGGCCCGGCCTGCTGAAGAAAGCCTGACCGAGTTGAATATGAACTTACTACACTCAAACACAGCCCTAAGGGCAGAGGGCACTGCAGTGGCAGTATTTTTAGTCACCCAACCGGAAGCTGCCAGAAAGTCCGGCCAGACCTGGGTGAAAATAACGATCTATACTTCCTCTTCATTGTCCTCTACCTTGGGGTTTCATTCCTAACTGAGTGACAGGAACGCGTGAGACAAGAATGCAAGTTTGTGACACACACAACGTACATGAAACAGGGATGTTCTGTTGATGTGATACATTAGTAATGTGATGTGGAAGTGACACAGATGAAGCGCTAAAATTATATGGACATAACATGGATATGACACGGACACTGTGACATGCATATGTCAAGAAAATGGCAGCCATGATTTGGGATTAAACAATTGTGAGGTTATCAGCCTATAGATGTATAATGGAGGGACATTGAGATTATATATTAAGTCTAATATGAGGTGATTTGACCATGCTATAGGTCCACTGTGCTGTCGCTGCTCCAATCCACATGGATCAAGACACACAGCCAGGTTGCTGATAAGTCACATACTTCTAAATATTTTCTGATGCAGCCAGCAGTTATAACATCACACAGACTGAAAGTTACAAGAAGTATAGCAACCAGAAACCAGCAAAATTTTTTGACCTAATGTCTGCGTCATCAGTGGGAAATAATGTTGACGAAATCTAGAGAGAACTCCCAAAAATACAGCAGAAAAAGACTGTAGACTCCGTACCATATGAGAATAAGCCAACTCAGCCGAACCCCCATCTTTAGAGCTTTATCAGCCTGGGGGCAGAATTCACAAGTGGCCTAATGAGGAAGGATAATGTTGAAATGACTGGTGTCCTGAGCATGCAATAACAGTGAACCAACACCCACACACAATCTCCATATCCTTATTGTAAATGCCGACCAGTAGCTACGGGCAGGCCATGCTCTTCTCAAGTTTGTTCCGACTGGCAGCATACTGGAAGGTGTTTCCTGATGTGATGCTGGATAAATGCTCCGATCTCGGTGACTGCCTCATCACAGCTACCATGGGAGATCAAAGGTAATTTCACTTACTTTGAGTTTATTTGTTGACATTAATAACTAACCTGCTTAGCTGACCCTTTACGGTAAATCAGCAGCTGTGGGACCAGACTGTGTTAATGTTTAATTGAAGAAGTGGGAAAGTTTACCATTGGTGATCACAAGGAAATCACTAATCTAGGCATTCATGCATCCAAACCTCAACAAGACACAGGGAAACCTTAACTCTCCATCCATGTCTTGAATCCACCACACTTCTCAGCTAACAGAGGTAACATACTGCTGATATCTGAAATGGTTCAAAGGCAGCTAGAGCCACGAGACTTTTGCAGGAAAATAAAGGTATCAGCTTCTACAGAAAGTCCAATTTAGCGTGTGCTTCCTGGAACAAAGAGATCCAGGGAAGAAAAGAAAATAACCATAAAGCTCTTCTGATTGTATCAAAGTTGAAAAATGATCAGACTATTGCCAAATATCTAGAGACATCAAGAAAAGAGTACATGACACCCTTTGTATATCCAACATCTCTCTCAGAGAGTAGTCCTGACAGTCATTAATCTTATAAACAGATTACACAGCACCATATAAACTAGTCGAAACTGTCTGGTACTCATAAGCAGTCTAGATCACGTCCAATTGAAAAGCATAGCATGATTTCAATAAACTGATGCTAAACCAACATTATAGGTGTAACGATGTCTCTCACCTTATGTTCCGTGTAGTTACGTATTTATGTATTATGTTCATCATGTTTCCCCTCACTTGACATACCTTACCAGCATCATCACAAGAGACTGACACAATCGGCGAATCGCTCTCAGACGGGTGCCAAAAAATGAAGCAAACAGCAAAGTGGCCGAATATGAAACGAGTAATTCGTGACAATAAGCTACGTTTTAGAAAAGGATGATCGCATGAACGTAACAATATAAGACAGGTAATACGAATAACTTACCCGTTAATTACAAGTCCTTCGGTTTTCAGCGCATCTATCTAAATATAGCCTGCTGTTGTTGCCTCTCTTTACACCAACTGCTTATTCATAAAACTAATAAAAAGTTTAATTAAAAAATAATAAAAAGTCTGAAAGTTCAGACTCGCAGAGGCTCATTCACCTCGCGAAAATGAGGAAATTGAAACGAGCGTTGGGTAGGGAGTTTTGAACATCAACTTCCTCGTCCCTGCTATTTGCATAGCTTCTTGCACGGTCCAAAGAGTCGAGCCTCGGAAGACCGACCTTGAGTGTGCATGGAAGTTAACGGGGCAGCTGGTGTAAGGCGGTGCTGGCGAGCTGACCGCAGCAGACACGCCTTAGGAGACCTCATCTGCCGTGAAGCCCATTCGACCGGCAGGGACGAGTCCCTCACTTGGGTATGGGTCAGAGAAACCCTTGGGAAATACCCGAACAGCGAGGGACCACTATTTCATTCTTTATTAGTCACTAATCTCTCATTGCACATCGGTTAAATTAGTGTTCAGGCAAAATTACTCTTGGGTGTGTATTTTTTTTCCCGTCTATGATGGGTCCACTTATCACTCGTGTAATGTGTTAAATGACATTTATTTAAATTTAATCCGATAACAATCATATCGTAAAATTTCCAATACGCAAAGAAGCAAAACGGAGCTTCGAACAATAATACTATCACATTATTTCGCCGATACCTAATATATACACTGCGTTTTGCCGTGGCAATTTTTCACAAATCCATTTTCAGTGAGTTTTCCAGAAAATAAAATAAGCTCGAAAAACGTCAGCATGCTTTTGCGGATATACTATTTATGAATAATATAAGAAAAACTAAACTGGACCATTTAAGTTTTTTAATTGTAAAAACTTGTAAAATATTGAATAACCATCACAGTTTTAAATAGAGCCACTGTAATGTCTAATGCATTCCGTCCATCGTTCAGCATAATTGTACTTATCCATTACAGTCCTGGGTTATTTCACATATTGTTTTCTATATTTATCATAAAATTCGGGTTTGCGCACTCCTACGGCATACCTCATATAGAGGAGTTCCTGTCGTGTCGAGATGCGTGCGCCTTTTCGCCCACCGTTTTGTCCAGCGCTGTCGGCCCCCCTTGCTTAAAGGGCCCACAGAGGAAGCTGCTGCTGCGGTCCTCGAAACTTTGTTTCGGTTTAAGAGCAGGAACCGAGAGTCTGGACGATAGGGAACGTCATTCACCAAACCCATGAGAACCCAAAGGGCAGATCGGAGAGCAGACGGGAACCGCGGGGCCAAAATCAGAGGTGTGCGGCGGCTTCCACACATACAAGTACCACCGAATGAGTTGAAAAATACATTTAAAACAATTATCTGTACGTTTTATACGTTTTATTTGTACAACATATAAATTCCATATTTAGCACAAGAATAAACATGTCTGAAAATTACAAGAACGCCTAGGTTTTAAAATAACTAACAATTCGATTTTATCAGGTTTCCAAAGTACGCTGTTATCGTTTTTAGTTTGTTGTTCAAGAAATTCTGCTCCACTTCCACTTTTCCTCCTGGTCCAGCAAGAGAGGCGATCTACACAGGGAGAGAATCATGGGAGCACGTGTGAAGTCAAACCAGAGAAAACACTACACAACCTGTCCAGAGGCACAAATACCCAAATGTGAGTATATCCCCTAGCCTGTTGTCGCACAGCAATGTTTTAACTCATGTCAATGGGTTTGAAATGTACTGAATTCATTCCAGAGACCTGGTGGACAATTGTGGGCACAACACTGATACTCGTAGATCTAAAAATGTGACATGTTGAGAAAAAAGAGACAGGACAGTTATACGTATGATTTGTTGTGTAACATACAGAATGGACGTCACATATGCAGTGTGAAACAGGAGTAATGAGCCCAACTGAAGTCCCAAACAGGTGACAAAGCAGGAGACCGTGACAACAACCCCTCACATCAAAACGAATGGAAAGACAAGGAGGGGGACATCTCGTAGACACTGGGCCCTTGTTTTGCTTGCCTGATGACATCAGTCAATAGACTCTTTCTGTAGCAACATGCCTAGTGATTCTGAGAGTGGCAAAGAGGAACAAGGTAATTAGCTCAATTTCCACTGCGAACCTACAAAAAAAAATTTTGCTCCGCGGGGGAGAGGATCACATTATAGCCTCTACCCATGTCAGGAAACATCTGAGAAACAGATGGAGGTCTCTGTGGCCAACGCCAAAACTAAATATGATGCATTGTCAAATTGCATACAAAACTGGGTAACAAGAAAGCAGGGATCTATGCGTAGAAATACTCTTTTGCATTTCAAAATGCCCAATGCAGAGGTGTGCAACCCCACAGATATACCAGCTGTTGTCATGGAACCATTCGCCGACACTTGCAGTCCGGTTGGCTGCAAGGTCATCCAACCTACCAATCACTGTGGCAGTTCTCTCCTACAACCAGCTGGCGGCAGCAACATACATTACACAGGTCAAAGGAAGAACAAGCCAATTTAGTCACCAAGGTCATGAAAGTGAACTACATGTTTATGACCAAGGAAATACTAAATGTTTTGGTGTCTTATAAGAAAAATTTAGAAGAGAATCTGAAACAAACTTTCTTTAACGGTAAAAGCAGGAAATACAGTCTCTTAGAGTAAAACAAAGTTAAGAGTGCATATTTACTCAGCCCCCGTGAAGCAGTATATTTATATTTTGTGGCCACAGACAGACTCTCCTAGAAAAATGTACTTTTTATAAGACCAGTATGTTCTTCAGAGAGCTCACTCAGCAAGATTCACCTTCCTCTTCGTAAATTGTCATGGTGACAGCCATCAAAATCAAAGGAACAAAGAATGCACTTAAAATAACGAATTCAGTTTGTGGAAGTAAATAAGTAAAAATCCAACTGGCAGAGTAAAGGGTGTGGAGGCGATTGTAATGACATAAGAGGGGGTCCACACAAGTCTTCTGAATAGAGAAAGGGATTGTCTTTGTGGAGGACTCTGCTTTATAATACAGGTGGGCTGCAATTTTCAACATGAGGGATTATGGAAAGCAACAATTATTAATAATGAGACTGGCAGCCTTGGCAACAGAATGAGGTGCTTGATACTGCACAGGCTAACGGAAAGGTGACCAGCACTTGAATAGGTTCTGCAACAAAGACTGCGTTGATTCGGACGTGAGCGGAGGAAGGTCTGCTAGCTGAGCTGCAGGTCAGCAGCAAGTCAAGCCCCACGCTGCCGTCTGCTCGCTTACAAGCACAGAGATTAAACAACTTCCTGTCACCCAGTTTCTTCTGCTCGAATTAGCATTTCCTGAAACTGTGGTCACCATAGTCTGAATGCAGCCCCCCACCAAAAAAAATACCCACAGATCACTGGCAGAGAGACAGAGAAGCATTAACAAGAGTTCGACAAGTAAACCTGCCATAGTGCCAGAGTCTCGGAGGTCACAAAGCAGGAGGGTCAGCTATCCAGTACAAGGCCTGTATAGCGACTGTGTGCTGGACAGGCAGCACAAAGCCCCGAACTGAAGAAGCTGCATCTCATCGATCCTCTAGGTGACATATGCAGGTGTCTGTGGTGCAATACCGCAGTGAGGCTTTTTTTTCATGGCACCTGTACTTGAGGCAGATACGACTGGAGTGTCAACCACCAGTGTTTAAAAAAAGGTCGTGTTTTATCTTATGATAACCTCATTGTTAAAGGTTGCGATACGTCTACCAGAACTGGTGCGCGCCCGCCCGCCCACACACACACACACACACACACACACACACACACACACACACACACACACACACACACACACACACACA